>MU665754.1:3956-20689 GCA_026770625.1 Nicotiana glauca
CTATCCGAATTACTTCAAATTCACCAAACACATGTAATGAAACATATAGAAGCATAAGACGGGGAAAACGGGGCAGAAATACCTGAGACAACGGGTCGGGTCGTTACAGCAAGGCCAGAGGAAGAAGTTCTTGCATTATAACATGACAATCGTGACTTTTTAGCCCAAATAAATTTGTTTGTGAATATATTAGACGCATAGCCATCTAGAAACTTGGCATTTTGTAGTACTTCATAAAATAACTCTTTTTCCTGTTGAGACATTGTGAAAAAAGTAGCAGGAGGATATGCTTTTCCACTAGCTTGATATTGAGGCCATAAGCTTGGTCTTATTTTCATCTCCTTCAAGTCCAATCGAGCTTCTAAGTTGTCTTTAGACTTTTCACCAAGATTCTATAGTGTATAAACTAAGTTATCGCACACATTCTTTTCTACATGCATCACATCAAGATTATGGCACACCAAGTTAAATTTCCAATAAGGATGATCGAAAAAATACTTCTCTTTTTCCATGTGTTTTTCATCACCGCACTTACCCCTTCAGTTGACTGGCCGAGAGTAAATTTTATATATTTAACTTGATTCAGCACTACTGACCCAGATACTGGACAAGGTGCACGTCTTGTTTCTTTAGTCCCATCAAATGATTTCGTATCATTCCGATATTTGTGTCTCGACTTCAAGAAGAGTCGATGCCCCATGTAACAAAACTTTCTGCCATGTTTCAGCCTTCTAGATTGAGTGTTTATGTTACAAGAAGGGCATGCAAACCGACCATAAGTGCACCATCCAGAGAGAGTACCATATGCAGGAAAGTCATTTATAGTCCACATGAGAGCTGCTCACATTTGAAATATATCCTTACTAGAGGCATCATATGTTTCTACCCCAACATTCCATAATTCATTTAACTCTTCTGTTAGAGGTTACAAAAATACATCAATATTATTGCCAGGTGCTTTGGGTCCAGGAATAAGTAAGGACAAAATGAAAAACTCTTGTTTCATGCACATCCATGGAGGAAGATTATATGGCATTAAAATCACTAGCCATGTACTATGAACAGTTCGCATTGTGCCAAATGGATTAAATCCATCAGAACTAATCCTAGGCGCACATTACGAGGGTCTCCAGCAAATTTAAGATATTTACTATTAATTTTTTTTCAAGCTTTAGAATCTGTAGGATGTCGAAGAACTACATCTCTGTTGCACTCTTCATGATAACAATGCATTGCTTTAGAAGTTTTCAAAGACATAAACAGTCTTTGTAGCCTTGGTTTTAAAGGAAAATACCTTAGGACCTTGGCTGAGATTTTTCTAGCATTATTTTTCCATCTAGAAGCTCCACAAATATTGTATTTATTGACCTTCTTATTAGCAAACTCTTTCCTGAAAAGCATGCAATCATTGAGACAAGCATGAATTTCCTCATACTTTAAGCCCAAGCCTTCAACTGTCTTTTTGGTCTCATAGAAAGAAGGAGGCAATTTTTCTCCTTCAGGTAGCACATCCTTCAATAGTCCAAGCAAAGCATTAAACGTTTCATTTGACCATTTGAACATGCATTTTGTATGGTACAGATGCATCAAAAAGGATATTTTCCTAAATTTCTTACATCCTGGATATAGTTCTTCATTTGCCTCCTTCATGAGCCGTTCAAACTTATCCACCCTGGATGTGGTTGATTTCCAGATGGATGAGCAACATTCTCTTGTAAGTTATTCTCTATGTCATCACCTTCAATAACGTCGGTATCCGTGAACTGTGTAAAGCCTCCAACAGCATCGTGTATCATTCCTGTCATATCATCGCCCCTTAATGTTGACTGGCTACGATTATTTACTTGAGCATTGTTTGATCCCTTTAGAGACTCACCATGACAAAACCAAGTATCATATGATGACATAATACCGTTAATCACAAGATGATCATATACTGTAGTCCGGTTTACTTGATGGATAAGCACACACTCTGTACAAGGACATGCAATTTGTTCTCCATCTTGTTTTTCAGAGAAGACATGGTTTATAAACTTCTCTACTCCATCCAAATATTATTTACTAACTCTATCACAATATATCCATCTTTTATTTGTAGGATTGTCCATGACATTTAATATATTCTTTTTTCTTCTATACTTACTGCAAGAGCTAAAAATTTATTAGTAATAAGAGGAAATTAATAAAAAATATAGTTCAAACAAAATAACCATCTTATTAGTAGTTAATTCCATAGCTCAAAGATATCATTTTAATTATTAAAACTATCAAACATAAATCCATCAACACTAACAATAGTTAAACTATCTCTAGTTTCTTCTATGGTTTCCATATATTGGTTCATAAACTTTTTAAGAATAGAATTATTAAACTTATAAATTATACTTCTTCTATGGTTTTCAAATATTTGTTCGTAAACTATTTAAGAATAGAATTATTAGTTATAAATTATAGAAGTACCATACGTCATATATTTTAAAATTAAAGATATTACAATTGCCAAACCCTCACCGTATATGGATATGAGCTAGCTGAATAATTTACAAATTTCAGCAATGATACAACAATTTGCAATGTTAGAAATTTAATGAGGTCATTCAAAGGCATATATTATTTTCTTCAAGTATGATGTGTTATCATCCCTTAAAAAAGATGATGAACTGTTGTACTAAAATCCCTAAGTAAAGCAGAAAAAAGCTGATAGTTCAAATTTTTCTCTTGGTCCAACTTCTTTCTTCACTTCACAAATTATTTATTCTTTCGATAATTTTTTCTTAACTTCACTATTTTGCCACACTCATATAGCAAAAATTGAAGTGTATATTGTTAAATGAATTGATTGTTAAATGAATTGAAAAACTTTTTGATTAGTAAAACCAATAACCTATCGGAGAAACAGTTAGAGCAAAAGGATCAAATCAGCCAAGCTGAGCATATGCTTATTTCGTACAGAGGCATCAGATTTATAAAAATAAGAAAAGCTCGCATCAATTAGCAAAAATAAAAAATAGTATGTATGTTGACTAGTATATTCATATCTCGACTAGTGGTAGATTCAATAAAAACATCAATATGCATCGACGATACTTAAAAATTTTCTGAATAGTCGCAAGAATAACAGTAGCCTTAGAAAATATACAGATGAGTCAATTCATAAAATAGTTGAGGAACAGAGGAGGACTAAACTCCAATCACATATCAATTTAACAACAGCCCGTTATCACAAATTACTTAGCATATGCAGAAAAACTGGAGAAGACAAAAGCTCACATAGGAAAATCGCAATGCAGACATTGGAGCATTGTGTTTTGGCGCTAGGCAGTGATAGTTAAAGCAGAACACTGTTTGATTCTTATTTTTGCAATATCTACAAAGTGCAGATTTCATTGGACAAAAAATATAGACCAAACAAATACTGAGAACAACCACATAACATGACTTTTACTAGATTAAATTACACATAATCTATTGTAAATCAACCGACAAGTATCAATCCAAAATCTACTGTAAATCGATTGCAGGCAACTGATTTAACATGGGAAAAAGAGAAGTTAACAGGGGAAGAAGATGGACCGGCACTACAACAGGTTGTTGACGCAACAACGAGTTAGGAACTGATTTGCTTTAAATCAATCGACCAGCATCATTACAAAATCTACTGTTAATCGATTGCAAGGAACTGATTTACTGTAAATCTACTGTAAATTGATTGGACGAAGAGAAGTTAACGCTGCCATTGACGCACTGTAAATCAATTTGAACTGATCTTTTGTAAATCGATTGTAAAATCGAAGAGAAGAGAATTCACATGGGAAGAAGATGTGCACTGTCGTTGACGCACTATAAATCGCACTAGCATTTCAGAACTGGCGTTGATACAACAACGAGTTAGGGTTTTTTGGTAACGAAGTTGATTCAACTAGTAAGGGAAACGATTCAATGTTTTTCTTCTGTTATTTTCTAATTATTTTGTAACTGGCGAGGGAAACGAAAAAAGGTATCCAAAAAAATTGGAGGGAACAATTTTCTCTTCTTTGTGCGGAGGGAAAGTTAAAATAATTAAAGATTAATTACAAATAGTAATTTTTAGTGGCTATTATTTTTTATTGCCGGTAAAAGGATATCTTTTACTGGCTAATGGTCATATGCCGCTAATATTTAAGCTTAAAGAATTTATCTGAACCATTGCCTTATTAATGCTAAATAATTATCGCCAAAGGTCCTTTTTGTAGTAGTGAGGGCGAAATTTGCATCGTATCATCCGGTTGAGGGCGGATATTATGGCTTCGCGCTTTTCGTGTGTAACAATCTTTTCTCCTTGTCTCGGCCCTTTACTTTACTCAGACCCGATACTCGATAGTGTCTGGCATTGAATTTGCCATTTGTCCTATCCGGGCTCGGACATGTGGATGCCCTCAGCATTACTCGAGGTCATATCGGGTCATAGTGTCCTTTAGTTTGGTTATCCGAAAATTGGAGGTAACATTTATCCCCAATTTTACCCGCACAAAGATAGTCGCTTCACTTGTCAGAGACCATATTTATAGAAGGGACGAGAAATGATTAATTAACCCCGGCTCCTTCATCCGCACGCTACAATCGCGATGGCGAATTAGTGAAACATCCCATTAGTCGCGTCATTCTGACTTCAGATGCGTGTCAGTCGTCGTTTGACCGTCCTTGAATGCAAAACGTCATTAATTAATAATCATCTCCAATAAAAGCCCCATTTCCTGTTTTTCACTTTTTTACTTTCCGACTTCAAACCTTCTTAAGTTACCCCCGAACTTTCTACTTGTGCATAATTCCTTCAAACCTTTATACATTGTTCTTAACATCTTTATTTCGTCATCTCCAATCTTCAAATCTTCATATTTCATCTTTGAATCTTCATGTTTGACCTTCAAATATTTATACTCATCTTGAAGCCTTCATATCCTCTTTCAAACCTTCATATTCCCAAATATCAATGGCAAAAATCACGAAATCCATGCCTCGGATTACCGCCTCTTCAACTGCCACCTCAGCCGCTGACATCAAAGTGACCTTACCAGCAAGGGACTGGGAACCTCCCCTTAAAGACTTTATTCCTGGAGACTACTCCATAGACAATGATTTTAAGGTCGCGAAGTCCTCCAAACAAGGGGATTGCGTTGAGGAGGT
Organism: Nicotiana glauca; assembly: GCA_026770625.1. Classification (NCBI taxonomy): domain Eukaryota; kingdom Viridiplantae; phylum Streptophyta; class Magnoliopsida; order Solanales; family Solanaceae; genus Nicotiana; species Nicotiana glauca. The sequence continues at coordinate 9,120 of MU665754.1, forward strand.
CTGGAGGTATATCTACTCTCATTGAAGTCACGCTTCCGACAATTCGAGATGATTACAAGTGAGAAGGCAAGGACATAGTCATACCTAGACCCGATGAGGACGTTGCAACTCACGTGGTGGGGTACTTGTGCATTTACACATGCCCTTACATGTTTGTCCCGATGGACCCAGTGGTCCACGAATTTTCAAGGTCTGCCTTAGGCAGATCAATCAATCTTGATGTTCTAAACATCAATACCACAGAAGAGGGGGGGGTGATTTGTGTAGTACCCAATTTTCGATCTAGAAGAACCCGGTTCTTCTAAGTGTACTTACTACTATTGTTTATGGAATTAAGAGTACATAAAATAAAGAACACGGAGATTTTAACGTGGAAAATACCTACCTCAAAAGGTGAAAAACCCCCGACCTACTACACACTAGGATTTTCCAAACATCCACTAAAATCACTGAGCCAAAACAGCATTTACAAAACTCTTGTAAACCTAATGATTAAACCTAATCCCAGTCTGACACACAGCCTCAACTGTTGCGCCACCTTCAAGTTAGCCTATAACTTGAATACTCAAAGCACCTAATACAATTGCTTCTATAAAAGCTGGAAAGGTACAACTTTAAACCACCTACTACAATTGAACTAGAATGATAATAAACACAATGGAATTGGTTCTTCTATCTTGACCAAGTAGCTTCAGGTATGCACACTTGAATCTTACATAAATTGCTTGCAAAATTGCCTCGCTCTTTTGCTCTCAATTTAGTTTTACTTCTGCATTTGTGCAATACCTGTAAAAGAGAACAATCACTGTTATTTAACGAGTTAGTAATCAGAGTTTGATTGAGATTCAATTGCTGATCTTCCATCGAAGTTCAGTCCTTGAGCAATACAAACTCCAACACTACCCTTTATCCGGATTGTGTCCTCTTCCTATGAGGATACTTTCTCTCCTCATTCAATATGCAACCTTTTCGATTAGTTCAGGAGATATTGCTTCTTGATCATTGAGACTTATCTCCTTCACGTGTATCTCACATGTCTAGATTGATAAATTCCGTGTCTCACATGATGGACCTGGTCCATGCTGAGTTCATTTGTCATTCTTCAAAACTTCACTTGAACTTGGGCCAACAAATTGCCCCTTTTTGATGATGACAAACTCTGTGCTTTTATGGATAAAAAACTGTAAGAACTCAGCTTAACCATAAACACTTAGAATTTTAACTTATCATCAAGGACCAGGTTTAATTAGGTTATAAACATCACGTTATTCAGAATAAAGATTAAAGCACAATATCTCTTCCCTCTTTTGGCATCATCAAGAAGTTGCATACATTGTGAATTCCAGATTTTAGTAATTACTCATGACCACTTGGGCAACTGCAAGTGAAAACGTGGATTAAATCATCAATAATCAACAAACACATTTAAACTACTATGAACAAATTCATCATAGAACAAGAGAAACAGAAGTTGTCATTGATTAGATATGTTTCCACCTACAAACCACAAAAAGAAAACTTCCAAACATGAGCAAAAAACAGAAGAAGTCCCTAATTTGGGTCACTGGGGTTACTAGATAAGTTCAGAAGACAACAGTTGGAGGACCTAGGGCTTGGAGGAACTAGAGGGCTGGGTTTGGAGAAGATTGAGAATATTCTGAAGCATCCCATCACTTTTCTCCTTTTCTCTTGCTAGTTCAGCTCTAAGGCCATCTCTTTCTGTTTCTAATTCAGCAACATGAGCCTGAAGCCTAGCAATTTTAGCATCCTTAGTTCCACACTCTTGAACCAAAGCCCTAACCTTGCTGTTCATAGGTGTCTTCAGAGATGAACCAGGTTCAACTGGGGTGGCATTAACTGGATAGTTACACGCTAATAAGGTCTTAATACCAAAATGCTCCTTGCTTGATGCCATCTCCCATTTCTTCAAAGGCACCCTTAGTCTGTCCAGCACAATAGTCAGTATGAACCCATATGGAGTTACATGTGCCTTGGAGCCATCAATGACCCTGTCTAGTAGTTTGACAATGAAAGCATGCCAATTTATCTGCATTCCTCTCACAAGGCACTCCATAAGCACCAGGTCCATGTAGTTGGCAGTATGCCTCCTCTCTTGTCTAGGCAGCAGGCACTTGTTAACAAATTCAAACAAGACCTTATGCTCAGGTCTCATTTCACTTTTCTGGACAAATCTGGCTTCAGGTACATCATCAGCAGTTGCAGCATCACAAAAATTCCTAGTAATTTGAAGTGTAGTGCGGAGAGATTCCAAACATGGCCACTTTTGCCTTGTATAGTCATCATACCCTTCACTAGGTATGCCCAGAATCTCACCCAGTTTGATTGCATCAAACTCCACTTTTACACCCTTCACCAGGCTAGAGACTACCCCATTTTTCATATGGCATTGTCCAGATATTCTATCAATTCAATCCTAACCAGCCTGCCATCCATTTCAAGGACCATGTCCTTCCACCCTTGTACACTAAGAGTATCAATCAATCTTCTCAGACATGGCTCATCTAGGTCTTTCAAAAACCTTCATTTCAAAAAAATTCTTTTGCCAAAGATGGAAAACCTATCTTGATCTTTCTCAGATTCTTCTTCTTCACCACCACTCCACTTTACATCCTCTTCAACAATTTTCTTTTGTTTACCCTTCACAGCAGACCTAGTTCTTTTGGCTAAAGAAGATTCATCAGGTACAGAGGAAGACTTCTTGGAAGAAATCTTGGAACTTTTTTGTTTGGGTGTTGGAACCTCTTCAGTTGTTCCTATTTCTTGATGGACTACTTCCATCTCCTCTTCTTCTTCTTCTTCTTCTGTAACCTTAGAACTCTCCACAACCTTTGCTTTTCCTTTTTCCCTCTTTTTCTTCCTGCTCTCTTCTAGAGCTTTCTGCAATTCTGCTTCACTTTGTTTGACCCTGCTCCTGGTAGCTCTTCCCTTAGGTACTGATGTCACGCCCCAAACTCAAGGGACATGACCGGCGCTCGACCGGGTATCCCCAGTCAAGAGGACCTGGGTGCCTTTCCTATCCCACGTACTACCCCACATCTTCCATTACTTATTAGCCAAGTGAAATGACCATACGATTAATTTAGAACACCAATTCATTTCAAAACATAAACAAGGTACATGGTTACTAGCGTGGTTTACATTTTACATTGCCCCTATATACAAAATACATATTACATAAGTTCATGACCCACGTTTCCTGTCTACGGAGCCTCTATAGATGAAAGAAGTTACTACAATATTTGCCGGTAACAAGGCTCCAGCTATACCTTTCACAACAGCAAAATAAAACTACAGAAACAAGCGGCATGAGCCACGTAGGGCCTTGAGAGGAATGGGGCTCACCAAAACAACTGACGGAAGGCGAAGAGGGAGCTACGATCGGTGGGCTGGAATACCTGCTGCAGATCCACCTACAATCATAACACGAATGTAGCGCCCCCGGCAAAAGGGACGTCAGTACACTTGAATTGTACTGGTATGTATAACAAACTTTGCGCCAAGTAAACTCAAGCCATAGACAAGTAAGTAACAGTAACAGAAACAACAATCAATTCCATAAAGAAAGAACAATCAAGCCAAACAAGTTTTACAAACTCTCCCGTTTCCCTTCCACATTTCCACATCAATAGATTTCACATTTTTGCTCATATTTTCATTTCAACAGTGATTTCGATCACTTTCCACCCTTATTACCTCGGCCACCCTTATTACCTCGGCCACCCTTATCACCACAACCCGCACCTTATTACTTCGTGTTGCGGCGCGCAACCCGATCCCACCGTACATTTTCAATTCACAAACAATCACAACAACAACAATGAACAATTCACAAAGATCACAACAACACTTCTTAAGGAGTAGCAACAATAATTTACAAGTGTTTCCATAACCATCAATACTATTTCCGTCATATTCCACAATTCACAAGTGTTTCACGTTACAACAATACTTGCCCACGATAAGCCATAGATGTTAATATCACAATTATTTCAGTTGCATCACTTACAATTTCCTTACGTCATTTGTTTTTCATCTAATACCACATATCATAATCACAACCATGCAAATCACACGAATTTCACAATTTACCCACGTGGATGTCACATACCAAACATTTGAACACCAACAAGGCGATTTTACAAAGTCAAGGTTAGCCATACATACCTGGAGCCGAATTCCCTTTTAATTTCTACTTCCAACTTCACCAAAAGCCTAGCAACGTCAATCTAGTGCACAAATTAATACATATTTCTTAGAATCAAAGTTCACAATCACTACCCGAACACATTTAGGTTATCAACCCTTCTTTACACAATTCTTTACTCCTTCCCAACTACTCTTACTAGATTTTAGGTTTTAATAAACATGCATGAGTGTTTCAACCCCTATTATCAAGAACTAATGCATGAGACTTTCCCCCTCTCAATAAATCTGAAAGTCAATGAAAAATGGGGTAGGGATTTTACCTGTAGAAATGGAGATGAAGACACTTGCTTTAAAATTTCCCGGACCAGATAAATTTGAGGAACAAATTTTGAAGAAAAGGAACTCTCTCTCAAGAACCCCTCCTCCCTCTCTCTTGTTTTTTCCAGAAAAATGGTTAAAATGAGGGGTTAGGGTGTTATATTAGAAAGGGGGTCGAGTTTTAAATTTTAGAAAATAGAAGTCCGGGTAAGATCTGCGGTCGCACTATGCGACTGAATAATTGGAATGCGGTCCGCATATTGGATCGCAGAACTGACCCCAAATCACTGGACATCTCTGCCTGGGTATGCGGTGGAAATGCGGTCCGCATACTGATTATGCGGTCGCATAATGGACCGCATTTTCAATATCAACTTAGACCAACTCTCTGATTCACTATGCGGCAGGAATGCGGTCCGCATAGCTTATCTGCGACCGCATTCTGGATCGCATAAATGCCTATTTTCTGGAAAATTAATTCTTTTGATTTTTAAAGGCTTAAATCACTACCAAGGGTCCGAACATTCCTAACACATATTCGGAGTTGACACCACGAGTTACTAAGTTTTGAGACCAAAAATTATTTACGGGACCTTACAACTGAAGGTACAGAAGGTTTTGGGGATGACATTTTGCTTTTCTTTGTTGGCTTGGAAGCAGTTGGAGCCTTTTGTGTGGAAGCCTTATGCTTCTTTGGATCATAACTGGCACCAAACTTCTTCACAATGTCAGCCAAAGTTCCCTCAGCAGATGAACCTTGTACATCTTGATGCTTTCTTAAATTTACTAGCCCTTCAGCCGCCTCCCCAGAACTATTTCCCCCTGACTCGTTGCCACTCTCTTCAACACTTCCAAAGATAGCCAATACTTTTCTTTCTTATTTCCCCTTTCATTACCACTAACTCCCTCTCTCTTTTTTTTTCTCTTTTAACCTCCTCTTCTACTAGAATCATCTCTCTGTACATCTTTAACAGGACTAACCAAGACAAACCTATCTTCAACTTTTTCAACCATATCAGAAAATACCAAGCAAGTATTTACCTCACCAGGGGTTTCTTGAATATTGTCAGTATGAGAAGACCCATGTTCTTCACCTTAGCTGGCAGAAATAAAATCATCAGACTCAGTGCTTGAGTCAAATTTTTGAGCATGACTTTTGTTCCTTTGACTAGCCTTCAATTTCTCACTTAAAGCTTTCCTTAAAGCTCCAGAAGCTACAATTCTTCTAGCTAGCATTTTCTGCCTACGAAACCTAGGTTTTGAGTTTTCAATAGGAGGAGTAGATGATGGTGTGTTCGAGGGAGATGCTGGTGGGGGAGTACCAGAGTTATCTTGGGGGTTAGACATGGTGGATTGTTATTTGAAAAATTTGGGAGTTTTGGATAGAAGAAGGGTGATCAACACTTGAGAAGAGTTTTAACGATTATGGACTAATGAAGGAGAGGTGTGGTGTATTTAATGGTGATTAGACTTAAATGCAGTAATGCCATCTTTTTCAGGACTCAATTAGAAGTCTAGTCAAGTTATAATTCCGGTCTCTTAGTGATTGTTTGGCTTTGCTAGATTTTAGGCAAAAATCTCGGGTTTTAGAGTTCTAGGGGGACGAAACTGGTTCAATGCTCAACGAATATAATTTCTGGGAATTTAATGAATGTAGGACTTCTGCTCATGATTAGAAAAATAATCTTTATAATTGTGCAGAGTATAGAAAACATACCTGAGCTTTCCATATGAACACATACTGATGAACCAGGTTCTTCATATAGAACTCCCTTAAACATGCCTCAAATGCCAAAATAGAAAAAACTTGTAAGAGATCAATGAATCAAATATATACACATGTCACAGGAGTATACTAATTAAAGTATGACACTGAGTAAGAATTGATCTAGATATTTATACAAGGTCAGAACTCCTAACTAAAAACATTTTTTATTAATTTTTTTTCATTGTGCATTCTGAACTGGACCTATTAGGTGATCTTAATCATCCCTAATTCCAACCTGTTCCTCTCAAAGTTTTCTCTACTCAGTGCTTTAGTGAAGATGTCAGCTATTTGTTTATCAGTAGCACAGAACTCTATTGAAATCAATCCTTTCTCATAGTTATCTCTTAAGAAGTGGTGTCTAACATCTATGTGCTTAGTCATCTTTTGATGAAAAAGGTTCTTTGTCATACTTATAGCACTAGTGTTACCACAGAATATTGGAATACATCCCACTTCAATTTCAAAATCTACCAGTTGTTTTTTGATCTATAGCAATTGATCACAATAAGAAGCAGCAGCAATATACTCAGCTTCAGCAGTAGATAAGGCCACAAAATTTTGCTTTTTGGTAGCCCATGACACAAGACATGAACCAAGGAAGTGTTCCATACTTGAGTGCTCTTCCTATCCACTAGAAAACCTGCATAATCAGCATAAGCATATCCAACTAAATTGAAATTTCTAGGATACCAAAGACACAAGTCAGTGGTGCCTTTCAGATATCTTAGTATCTTTTTGGCAGCAGTCAAGTGAGACTCTTTTGGATTTTCCTAAAAATGAGCACAAAGCCCTACATTGAAAACAATGTTAGGTCTGCTAGCAGTGAGATACAAAAGAGGACCAATCATACCCCTATGCAACTTTTGATCAATTGATCAACCAGGTTCATCAACATCTAATTTAGTGGCAGTTGCAATGGGTGTGTCTATTTCTTTAGATTCCTCCATTTTAAGCTTTTTGATTAGCTCTCTTGTATACTTCTGCTGATGGATCATGGTTCCATTTGGACTTCGTTTGATCTGTAACCCTAAGAAGAAATTAAGCTCACCCATCATGCTCATTTCAAACTCACTCCCTATTAATTTTGCAAAGTCCGTACTTGCTTATCAGTGGTGGCCCCAAAGATTATGTCATCAACATAAATTTGCACAGCAAGGAGATCCTTACCTTTTCCCCTTAAGAATAGGGTACTATCAATTTTACCTCACTTGTAACCATGCTCCAGCAGGAATTTTGACAGTCGTTCATACCATGCTCTTGGGGCCTGCTTGAGTCCATAGAGAGTCTTGTCTAACTTGTACAGATGCTCACGACATTCCTTGCTCTCAAACCTTGGAGGTTGTTTCACAAACACTACTTCTTTCAGGTAGCTATTTCGGAAGGTACTTTTGACATCCATGTAATGAAGAGTAAATTCCATATGTGCTGCAAAGGCTATGAGAAGTCTGATTGCCTCTAGTATTACAACTGGAGCAAAAGTCTCATCATAGTCTATGCCCTTCTCTTGGCTATAACCTTGGACCACCAATCTTGCCTTGTTTTTTGTAACTGTTCCATCTTCATAAAGTTTGTTTCTGAAGACCCATTTTGTAACAATGACTTATCTGTCCTGGGGCTTGGTACTAGATGACAAACTTGACTTCTTTCAAACTGGTTAAGTTCATCCTGCATTGCATTCACCCAATCTACATCCTGTAAAGTCTCAACAACATTTTAGGTTCAATGATAGATAGAAAAGCATCGAAAGCACATAGATTCTTTAATTGTGATCTAGTTTTGACTCCAGATGTTGGATCAATGAGAATATTCTCAATGGGATGAGAACTTTGATACTTGTGAGGTTTCACAACCAACTGGCTTCTTCTAGATGTTTATGCCATTTTCTGTTACTGAGGAACATGATCATAAACAGGTTCCTTTAAGGAATTTATTTCAATTCCTCTTTGATTAGTTCCCCCTGTCACGTTGCCCTGTATGGAAGAACCTGTTCCATCACCTGTTCCTTCTGTTGGTGCCACTTTGACCTGAGTTGTTGCTTCAGTCAAGTCCTTTACCAATCCAATGGCTTCATCTTCATGTTCTTGTCTCTTAGAGAGAATGTTAGTTTCATCAAATACTACATGCACACTTTCTTCTAAAAACAAGTTCTTTTGTTAAACACTTCATATGTTTTGCTATATGAAGAATATCCCAAGAATACTCCTTCATCACTTATGGGATCAAACTTACCTAGCGAGTCTTTTCCATTATTGTGCACATAGCACTTGTAACCAAATGCCCTAAGATGCGATATGTTTGGTTTTGTCCCTTTATGTAACTTATAGGGAGTCTTCTCTACCAGAGGTCTGGTCATGCATCTATTGATTATGTAACATGCAGTGTTTACAACCTCTGCCCAGAAGCTGTGAGGTAATTTACTATAAAGCAGCATGGTTCTAGCCATGTCCTCAAGAGTTCTATTTTTCTTTCAACTACTCCACTTTGTTGAGGTGCCCTAGGGGCAGAGAAATTATGATCTATACTATTTTCATCACAAAATTCAGCAAACTTGAAATTTTTAAATTCAGTTCCATGATCAGACCTAATGGATGCAAGTTGATTTCCTAATTATTTCTGAGTTTTTCTAACAAATGCCGTAAACATGTCAAATGCTTCATCTTTGGAGGTTAGAAATAGAACCCAGGTAAATCTAGAATAATCATCAACAAGCACCATTACATATTTCTTTCCACCTCTATTCATGGTTCTCATTGGACCACATGGATCCATATGGACCAGTTCCAACGACTTAGTTGTACTTATCATTTTCTTGCTTTTGCAGGATGATCTTACCTGCTTCCCCCTTGCACATGACTCACAAACTTTATCTTCCTTGAACTTGATATTAGGTAACCCTATCACCAAGTCTTTGGAGACTAATTTGTTAAGCTAATTTAGACTTGCATGATCAAGTCTTTTGTGCCATAAGAGGGGATCATTAACCAACACACTTAAACAAGTGAGTTCATTTTCATAGAGAGTAGACAAATCTACAATTTAAATATTGTTAACACTTTTTCCCTGCAAAACAATCTTGTCAATGGTAAGGTTAATCACAAAGCATTTGGTGGAGGTAAAAGCCACAAGGTTACCCCTGTCACACAATTGTGACACACTTATTAGGCTATATTTCAAGCCATCTATCAAGTAGACATTCTCTATAGAATGAGAATATGTCTTTCCTACCTTTCCAACCCAAATGATCTCACCTTTCTTTCCATTACCAAAGGAGACATTACCTCATTTTAAGTTCTCAAGTGAAAGGAACTAGTCCTTGTTCCTAGTCATATGTTTTGAACAGCCACTATCCATATACCATATTTGGCTGCATCCTTTCACTTGGACCTACAAAAGAAATCAAGGGTTAGTCTTAGGAACCCAAACTAGTTTGGGTACCTTTCTATAGGCAAAATGATGAATCTAATTCCTTCTTGCCCATCCAGGCATCTTACCTTTCTCTTGAACAAAGGCTCTGTTCTTTTGACTGGCCTTTACTTTTGCATTACATTCATTTTTGTAATGGCCAGTATTGCCACAGTGTGTGCATATTTTATTCTCAGGAAGTGTGAGGTACTTGCTTTTAGGGTCCCACTTTGGTGCTTGAGTCCCATAGCCAAGTCCTCTTTTGTTACTACTGTGATGCTCTTGCAACCAAGAGAGTGCATCAGATGCCTTGTTCCATTTGCATGTTCTGTCTAATTCATGTTTTACTTTTCCTAGGTCTTCTTTGAGGATTTTAATTAGTTCATCCTTTTTATACAATTCATCCTTCACTTTTCCTAGGTTTTCCTTTAGAGTGAGATATGTGTGATCATCTTTCTTCTTTCCAGTTCCTAGTTTCAATTTTAAGTTTTCAGACCTATGTTCTAGCACACTGGTGTCAAGTTCAAGAACCTGGTTCTTCAACTCAGCATTTTTGCTATCACACTCATTAGCCCTAGACTCTAAGCTTTTGCATTTTGCTTTCAGGATCAACATTCCTTAGACAGTTCTTCCTTCTCATTGTTAATTGTCTCAGACTCATCAATGAAATCTAATAATAGCCCAACCAGCTTTTCTTTTGATAGAAATTTAATTTTGTCTTTGAGATGGAGAATACTTACCTCTTGTTCATCATCTGAGTCTCCGACGGCCATTAGAGTATGTTCTTCTTCAGCTTCATCCTCTAAGTCCTTATCTGATATTTCTCCCCAAGCAGAAACCATAGTCTTTGTTGAGCCTTTGTTCCTTTCTGGTTGAACTTGTTCCTTCATTCAGCCCTTTCTTTCTTCCACTCGATTTCCTATTGAGGACGATTCTTGATTATGTGGTCAGTCTTACCACATTTATAACAACTCTCATTAGTTAGATTCTCAGGGGACCTTGGTTAGTTAGAAGTTGTACCTCTTGAAGAGCCCTTTCCTACTATAAGGTACTTTTTGAAATCTCTTGTGATCATAGCCATTCTATCATCCTTTAGTTCCGAACCTTCCACAATTCTGAGAGCCAGACTTCTTTCTTTCTTGGGTGTATCCATCTTCATGGTTTTCCTTCTCAATTCATATGCAGTAAGGTTTCCAATTAGTTCATCCAACCTGAGGATAGCAATATTTTAGATTACTGAATAGCAGCGATTTTGCTTTTCCTTGAGACTAGCAGAACCCTTGTTAAGATTTTCTCATCCTTGTCTACTTCAAGAATAATCCTTTCTAGAGATTTAAATTCATTTGTCTATGTAGTGAACCTAGTATACATCTCCTGAATTGTTTCTCCTTCCTCCATAGTAAAATTCTCATATTGAGAATACAACAGTATTCCTATGGACCTCTTCACTTGAGGTGTTCCTTCATGAGCCACTTGTAGGGTGTCCTAGATTTCCTTATTAGTGGTACAACTTTGAATTATGTTGTACTCATCAGGACCTAGTCCACACACAAGCCATTTCTTGGCTTTAGCATTTTTCTCCCACTTCCTTAGGTCTTCAGCAGTACAGTCAACTCTTGTCTTTGGTACATCAACTCCTTCAACATTCTTCCTTGTAGTTGCTAGGGTATCATCAATGACTATGTCCCATAATTCATAGTCTTCCCCTATGATGTGATCTCTTATCATGTTATTCCATCAAGAATAGTGCTGACCATTGAAAAGTGGAGGCCTAGCAGTGGATTGCCCTTCCCAGTTCCCAGGTGGGGCACTCATGTTGATCTTCTCCTAAGGTGTTAGCCTCTTCAAGGATAACCCGCTCTGATACCAATTGATATTCTAAACGTCAATACCACACGGGGGGGGGGGGAAATTT
>MU665754.1:20695-44785 GCA_026770625.1 Nicotiana glauca
GGGGGGGTGTGATTTGTGTGGTACCCAATTTTCAATCTAGAAGAAGCTGGTTCTTCTAGGTGTACTTACTACTACTGTTTGTGGAATTAAGAGTACATAAAATAAAGAAAACAAAGATTTTTACGTGGAAAACACCTGGCTCAAAAGATGAAAAAACCACGACCTACTACTCAGTAGGATTTTCCTAAACATCCACTAAAATCACAGAGCCAAAACAGCATTTATAAAACTCTTGTAAACCTAAGGATTAAACTCTAATCCCAGTGTGGTATATAGCCTCAACTGTTGTGACACCTTCAAGTTAGCCTATAACTTGAATACTCAAAGCACCTAATACAATTGCTTCTATAAAAGCTGGAAAGGTACAACTTTAAACCACCTATTACAATTGAACTAGAATGAGAATTAACACAATGGAATTGGTTCTTCTATCTTGTCCAAGTAGCTTCAGGAATGCACACTTGAATCTCACATAAATTGGTTGCAAAATTGCCTTGCACTTTTGCTCTCAATTTAGTTTTACTTCTACGTTTGTGCAATACCTGTAAAAGAGAACAATCACTGTTATTGAGTTAGTAATCAAAGTTTGATTAAGACTCAATTGCTGATCTTCTATCGAAGTTCAGTCCTTGAACAATACAAACTACAACCCTATCTTTTATCCGAATTGTGTCCTCTTCCTATGAGGATACTTTCTCTCCTCATTCAATATGCAACCTTTTTTATTAGTTCAGGAGATATTGCTGCTTGATCACTGAGACTTATCTCCTTCACGCGTATCTCACATGTCTAGGTTGATAAATATTGTGTCTCACATGATGGACCTAGTCCATGCTGAGTTCATTTGTCATTCTTCAAAACTTCACCTGAATTTGGGCTAACACATCTTTTTAGAGGATTGTGATTGTCATCTGTCATTTTTTTAACAACACAGAGGAGCCCCGGTTCACCATCGACCACCTGCTATGCATTAAGATCCCCAGAATCTTCCGGGGGAGGGGGGGAGGGGGTAATCATCCTTGTCTGATGGGCAAAGATAGCTCCCCTCCCAAGCATCAACGAAGATGGGGAACGAGGCTGGTAGGGGAGATTCATTGGGGTAAAGACCGAGGTTATCATTCCCTCCAATATCTTGTCATTCCCAGAGAAGTGGAACTCAAAACGTAAGTTCATCTCCTCTTAAGTAGTTAAAATACTTCTTTGGTTTTATTCTTCTTTCTCATCGCCCTGTTTTCCAGTTGTGTAGCAGTCGTTGTGAGCACGTGATTTTTGCCCTATATAAATTACTCCCATAAACTCAAAACAAAATAACTTCTTTTCATTGTTTGCAATTTTATGGAATTTTGTGGCATTTTCTGTTAATTGTTTGAATTTTTTTTGTGCAGTTTTATTAGTGAAAATACCAAAAAATATCTTGCATAGCATTTAGGTTTTATCGGAAGCCATTTGATTTTCATAAAAATTTAAAATTCACAAAAAATATTTGATTTTTACACTTTTTTCTTTTGTTGACCTTTCTCTTCTAATTTAGGATTAAGTAATTTTATAATTTTCATAATTAGTATAATTTTAGATAATTTAGGTTTTCAACTCTAGAATTTTTAATAAAAAAAAAAGATAAAAAGAAATTGGGAATAAAATTAGAAGAACCCTTTCCCAAATAATATTCCCCACATAAGACCTTCCCCCAAAAATATTTTCCTCCCAAAAGACCTTCCCCAAAATATTTTTCCCCCTAAAAGACCTTCCCCCAAAATATTTTTCCCCCCAAAATACCTTCCCCAAAATATTTTTTCCCCAAAACTATTCCCCACACACACCCTACATACTACTATATATACACACAAAAGAGGAGGAGCTGAAATTTTTTTAGGAGTCAATTGGGAAGAGTTCCGAAACTAAAAATTTCATTTAGGATTGGAAATACTAAAAAACTTCAAGCGGGATATTCATCTAATTCTTATTGCTGTTTCTCGTTGTTCTGGTGCTGCATCAAGCGTTAGATTTCTCCTTGTAAATTCACAATCAAAGTTTAATTGAAAGCTCATTTCATCAGTTATTTGAATTCCTCTTCTTTGAAACTTAGTCTTTGTGGGGCGAGTATTCGGCCTTTAGCTGAACCTTTTTTCATCCTTATTCTGCCTTTATTTGGCTGGATTGCTGTTCTGTTTCCTGCTGAGCATTAGGTACACACCCAAACCCTTTTGTACTCACTTTGATCTATACAATTAATTACTTACATTATCTCTGAATCTGTGTATGAGTTCAGTCATTTAGATTCAAGTGTTTCATGTATTTTAACTTGCTCTTACCTCAAAATGCTTTGATTTGGATTTACACTTTCGTATTCCATGTGAATCAACGAAATCATGCTCATTATAGAATGATTTATTTGATAACAACGAAATTACAGTGATTGTATTTGGATGGTTCAGATATTCTGTATGCACATTCAGTATGCATAGCTGTCTAAAAATGATATACTTTGTAGTTATCTTCCCTTGGTAATAATGTGCAAGAGATGTATAGAAAATAGTAAAGTCCTACATGGCATGGAAATTCGTTCGGTTTGGACAGTATTTAATATCCGATTTCTTTAAAATTGTTGCAATTAGATGTGTTGGATTAATTTGTAATCATGTATTATATTTTGTTTTAACCAACTGTAATTTGATTGATTATATTATATCTCTGATAGAAGCAATCTCAAATTTAGGAAAATGAACAACTTATGAACATTCGTAGTTTATTTTAGTTGAGTAAAACCCTTTAAAAATTATATTAGGAATATAGGGAATAAATTAACAAATATTAAAATTGGGTTTCGAATTAGGTAGCGGGTTCAAGCTAAAAGGGTCTTCCCTTTTGTTTGAATTCGGACTTGAATTCGATGCCCGAATTTATAAATGTGAATTAATTGGCCTTTTAGAGATAAATAATAAATAGAAAATTTTAGTTTGCTTAATAAAATGAGACGAGCCTCGCCAAGCCAAATATAAAATACGGGGCCCTCATTAATTACTTAATTAAAATACTTAGTATTCGGGACGGGCCGTTTAGTGAATTTCACGGTCTTCCCCAAATATAATAAACGCGTAGTTGCTTTAGGCACGCATTTTAAATAATGTTACTTCCCTAAATACGGGTGCACATTTATGTGATCCAAATCCAAATCTCAACGAAGTCGAAATGTGTCAAAAGCTACGGGTGCACTGGTGCGACGTGGTTCAAGATACATTTTCACGACGTTGCAATTCTTATTAAAAATAAATATATAATAAAAGCAGGCTATTAATAAAAGGCACATAGGTTATAACATGTTTTTGAAATCAGATAAAATCAAATACAGCAGTTGAGCGACCGTGCTAGAACCACGAAATCCGGGAATGCCTAACACCTTCTCCCGAGTTAACAGAATTCCTTACTCGGATTTCAGGATCGCAGACTGTTAACAGAGTCATATTTTCCTCGGTTCGGGATTCAACCGGTGACTTGGGACACCATTAATCTCCCAAGTGGTGACTCTGAAATCTTAACAATTAAATCCCGTTCCGATTGTCCTTTAATTGGAAAAACTCCTTTTATTATACCCTTCACGGGGTGTAGTAGCGAAAAAGGAGGTGTGACAGCTCTGGCGACTCTGCTGGGGAAAAGGACCCAGAACTTCGGTTCAGGGTTCAGAATTCGAGCTCAGTTAAATTGTTGTATTTGGCTTTATTTGGTTTTGATACATGTTCCGTGCTTTACGTGCTAAATGTTTTTACCGCTTTAATATTTGTTGAATTGTATATAAATTGTCGCGAATCCCTTCCTCTTTCTGAGTCTTCTACATCATGGAGAAGGGTGCACTTCGTGTAGCTTCTCTTCTGTTAGAGTCTTTTTCCCAATTTAGAACGAGGTTTGGATAAGTTGCAAAGCCGGGCGAGCTTCTGTGTCCCCGGTACGTTGCCTCCCCCTCGGCTCGAGTTGTCCGCTCGGGTAAGCCGGGTCTAGAACAATAAACCTAGGGTTTAAACCTAGTTGAATAATAAACTTATGCCGGATCTCTAGTAGGACGCTTATTTGCATCACGTGCATTTTGACTTAGGGGACTCAACACAGGGGTTTGGTCCGTCTAGGGCAGGTGACCCGAATTGAAATGATCATCCTGATGCATATTATGTGCTACTTGCATTTATTTGCTCGGATCCGCATGTTGACCGGTTGTATACAATGAGTGAAAAAATGTAAAAATAGCAGTGTTAGGACTAAGGGAAGATAACCATTTATTGTGAAAAACCCAATGCCCAAATAGTATCGAAATGCTGCCAGATTTTTGGGAAAAAATAAAAAAAAAAGGAAAAAGAGAAAATATTTGAAAAAAAATTGTTGGTCAAAAATAGTTTTGATTTTGGCCAATCGTCCCGAACTACGCTGGTTTGATTCTCACCACTTTTCATTTTTTAAAGTCAAAATAAGTCATTACATCGCAAGTTTTCTTTAAATAGTCACAGTTGATATTGAAGCCTTCTCAGTCTTGCGCAGGCCTGCGGCAATGCCGATTGATGCCCCGTGGACCCCAAGATTTGAAGCTTTGATGTACTCCTAGATTAGTCAAGTCTGTAATTTTGTTTTTGAGGCTGTTTTGTACTTTCCTTTTTGAAAAAAGAAAAACAAATAGTCTAGTAGTTTTTGTAATCGCTGTTGTTAATTCTCAAAAAATGTTTTTTTGCATTCAATTTTGCACTTATTTGCAAGAACTATGCTTGGTCTGATTCATGCAGGGTCATGATACGTAAGTAATCTACATAGGATTCGACCATAACCAAAAGAAAAAGAAAACAAAAAAAGAGAGGAAAAACCACAAAAGGGCAAAAAGAAAAGAAAATAGCGGAAACACATCAAGAAAGGAAGAAAATAGGAACAAGAGAAGACAAAGGCAAGAGTGAAAAAAAAAAAAAAGAAGAAAAACAAAGGAAGATAAAGTTTGCAATTGGAAATAAGGAAAAAGCCGGGATGACGCATGCGCCCGATCAAAAGCTGTTGCCAATATGTTAAATGCCCTAACACTAACATGATGTTTCATTTTTGTCGTGTCATTCCATAAAGGTAGGTGGTTTGTGGTTTTAGTGTGGTAACTCGTTTTTACAACACAAGGACAAAAGGCAGTCGGCATCCTGGTAACCCATTCTTACAACACCCGGGCAAAAACCAAAATGAACATGACAGGCCAAGAATCAGATACCAGTATCGTGGACCCATCAAAAGAGGTGGAAGTGGTAGATGTTAAAGCAATGAAGGAAGAGATGTATAAGTTGAGGCAGCAGATGGCCGAGATGCATCAGGTCTGGGCTAAAGGTCAGCCAGCGCCAGTTTATCCTGCCAATCCAGCATATATCCCACCTTTGGCTTAGTCTCAGGAGTTTCTTCTTGTGCATGCATCTGCGCCTTTCCCTTTCCACCAACAAAGTTATAGCACCACCTCCTATCCTGCCCAGGCTCCACCACCTAAACCAAACCCTCCTCCACCAATTATCCCTGTCTTTGTGGCGCCTCCACCTGCTACGTGACAAAGATCTTCCAGTGAGCCATTGTATCAAGCTCACGACGGTCAGTGCTATCCTCCTGAGCCTACTTTTAAAGTGCCTGAGCCATATTCTTACACCCCTCACTTCGAGCTCAGGGTGGAAACTGAAAAGTCGCTTAAAAACCTGGAGCAGGAAGAGATGATTCGGAAAGTAAAAAGCCTGGAGCAGTCCTTTAGAAACTATGAAAGGGTTGGGTGGCCAAGTCAGTGTGGCCTATAAAGATTTGTGTCTATTCCCGTATGTTCAGTTACCCGCAGGGTTCAAAATGCCAAAATTCGACCTGTATGACGGTCATGGTGCCCCGGTGGCCCACCTGAGGGGATTCTACAGCAAAATGAGAGGGGCCGGTGGGAAGGATGAATTACTGATGGCATACTTCAGCCAGAGTCTGAGTGGTTCCGCTTTAGAGTGGTATACACGACAAGATCATGCTCGATGGTACACCTGGGATGACTTGGCACAAGCATTCGCCTGCCATTTCCAGTACAATCTCGAAATCATCCCAGACCGTCAGTCATTAACTAAAATTGAGAAGAAGCCTGGGGAAAGCTTCAGGGAGTACGGTTTCCAGTGGAGAGAGCAGGCGGCAAAAGTCGATCCTCCAATGAAAGAGAGTGAGATGGCCGACTACTTCTTACAAGCTTTGGAGCCTACCTATTATGGTCACTTGGTGTCAGCAGTGGGAAAATCTTTTAATGAGGTAGTGAAAATGGGAAGTATGGTTGAAGAGGGGCTCAAAGTCGACAAAATCATGAACTATTCGGCAATCAAGGCAACTGCCCAAGCTATCCAGAGCGGAGGGGTACTGGGAAAGAAAAAGAAAGAAGATGTGGCGGTAGTTGACTCAAGAACTTGGTCCAGGGGCCCATCACCTTATTACCCTCAACCTCGACCCCATCCCCAAACCTACTCCCACACTCCACAGCACTATTACCCACCACGTGGTCCCCACTTCTCTGTCCACCATGTCCACACATATCCCTAGTATCCTACCCACACGCCATGGCGTGCACCCACTCCATAAAATACTTACCCAACTCAAAGAACCTACCCACCTCGAAGAGCCTACAGGAATCCCCCTAGAGCAGGTTTGCGAGCTAGCCAGAATTTCAAGCAAGAGAGGGCACAGAAGCATGAAACTTTCACCTCCATAGGAGAATCATATGCAAACTTGTTTGAGAAACTAAAGCATTATAACCTGATTGCACCGGTTCCTCCGAATCATGTGGACAAGCGCGCAAGAAGCTTCGATCCTTCTAAAAGGTGTGAATACCATTCCAATGCCCAGGGGCACGATGTTGAAAGTTGCCGGGATTTGAAAAGAGAGACATAAAGAATGATTCAGGAAGGGATAATTGCGTTCCAGGACAATGGCACCCAGAACATTGCACAGAATCCTTTACCTGCACATGACAGTGCATATTTTGTGGGGAAGATCCATGGCGACGGGGAGTATGAGAATTCTCTCGGAAACTTGTTGAATGAAGGTCCCAGTAATTTTGATGGGCAATCCAGTGGCTAAGGTGTCGAGTTTTGCGATTGGAAAGACGCTCCATCTNAGGTTATTCTCAGGGTTGTAATCCGGACACTGTCTTGTGACCCAAACCCTTCTATCTTTTCACTTTTGCTTTGCTTAGTCATAATAGCTTGTTTAGTGCCGTCTAGGTTTGTTTAAGGGTTGTAAATAGTTTCATTTGCTTAGTTTGTTGTTGAACCCCTTTTACCGTCAGTCTAATGCAATTCTCTGTATCTCGCCATTTCTAGTCATTTTATTTGGTTCCTTTCTCCTTTTACAATTCTTTTCATGCTGGTTCTAGTCACATGACATGCACGCATAATGCTCAGCCTAATTTTTCAAAGTCAGTTTAGTAACTGAAGCAATGAAACAATGTTGAAGATGTAAGGACATTCGAGGGAAACAAGTAAAGGGATTCTGAGATCACTTCAAGCCCAAATCAAGTGAAACTGGGGGTAGATAGAACATAAATAAATACTATTGAAAAGCATCATGCCACATCGGTTTGAAGCCCAAGGCAAGTTTGCCCCAAGTCTATAGGGACCGTTCGTGGTACCAAGATTGTTGTCCAATGGTGCTAGGTAATTGACAAATACAGAAGGCACATATGTGAATCAATCAAAAAGTGTTATGTATGTTTTCCTCAGCTTGTTTAACTATGTAGTTTGTACTTGGCATGTTTTGTAGATTGGAATGACGAAGGCATTTTATTCTGCTATCCAAACACTTTATCCTTTGTTACCCCTTTGAGCCTCAGTTATTTTCTTGCATACCCCTCTTTCGGAATCAATAATAAAACTCGTTAGCCTGAGCAGGGAAAGTAAGTGGAGAAATAAGAGAAAAAATAGTGAAAAAAAAAGAAGAGAAAAGAAAAGAAAAGCAAAAAGAAAAAAAAAGGGAAAGAAAAGAAAAGAAGAGAAAAGAAAAGAAAAAGCAAAAAGAGAAAAGAGAAGAAAAGAAAAGAAAAGAGAAGGAAAAGAAAGAAAAGGAAAAGTGGAAGAAAGGAAAGATCGCAACAACAAAAGTAGTTGCCTGAACTACGTTTGACTTGATCCCGAATGGGTACGTAGGAAGCCTCACTGAGGTTCAGTCACAACAAAATAAAAATCCAAGAATCCTCAAGAAGGAAACTGGGGCAGAAGTTACGGTTGTTGCGAGAAATGTGATTCCGAAAGTTGTACTTTGAACCCACGTTGAATTATTTTGAGCCTCTATACCTTTCTTTCTAAAACCCATCCAAAAGCCACATTACGGTCCAAGGAAAGACCTTCTGATCAATTTTAAGAAATGTCAATACGAGCAGGTAAAGTGATTCATGCTGGGGACAACACTCTGGGGCCAGAAGGAAAATGATGAAAATGAGAGAGTCTTATTGGTGAAAACCTTCACGGGTACCATAAGGTGACGGTGAGTTGAGAGAAAAACCAAAATGAGAGAGGCTAGATGGTGAAAACCCTTCGGGCACCACAAGTCAACTAAGGATGGTGAATCAGATCGAGCAAGCGGAGCATTGAAGCCCAGTTTCATGTCAAAAGGTACAACAAGAGCTGAACATCAGATTTGCTAAACAGAGTAGGCTGTAGGTCCATGTCGAGATCGCTAGAGTCGGTATCCACATCTGATGGTTTGCTACTCTATAGGTTTCTTGTTAGGAATCGTCTCTTTCTATTATCCTTTACTCCTCCCACCTTGTTTTACTCCCTCTTCCTGGGTCGGTTGTTCAAAACAAGTGAGAAATGACTTCAAAATCTGCCACCAGCTTTCCAATTGAACAAAACGAGATCTGGTGAACAGATCAAGGCGTCAAGTCAGGAGAAAACAGCAAGCACAATGAGTTGGCCACAATCAACATGCTTTGGGATTCGTGTGAAATACAAGGGTTTGATATATCTCAATTTAGGAACCACGCAACATATGAAGGATGTTTTGGTGAACGGATCAGAGGTACTCTCCGTGTCAAGGGTAGTAAAGAAAGTGGTCAGTCAATAAACAGGCAAGGTCTTCGAATGGAAATCGGTTATCATGACAAATGAAGGATCAACGAACCTCAAGGCTGAGGCTAGTGGTTAAGTCAAGAAAGAACATCATAAACACGGAGTGGGGCCAATAGACATGCCGTGGGATTTGTATGAGACATAAGGGTTGGGGAGATGCCAGTTCATGCAATGCAACAAATGGAGGATATTGTGCCGCCCTCAAAGGTCAAGGCCACAAACCAACCACCACATTTTAAACTCTCAAGTTTTCATTGTTTGAAACAGGAACAAAGCAGTGCAAGAAAGTTGGTTCAACAGTAAGGGAACAAGAAAGGAAAGAAAAAGAAAAGAAGAAGAGAAGAGCTGACAAAAGGGAAGTTTCTCAAATCATTGACCTTTGCCACTACTTTTCACAATGTTTCCTCCTAAAATAAAAGGCCTAGTGTGATGGATTTTTCTCCAAGTCAAAATCTTAGTCTGATGAATCTTTCTCCTAAGATAACAAAAGACCTAGTCTGATGAATCTTCTCCTAGAGTCAAAATCTTAGTCTGATGAACCTTTCTCCTGAGATAACAAAATAGACCTAGTCTGATGAATCTTCTCCTAGAGTCAAAATCTTAGTCTGAAGAATCTTTCTCCCGAGATAACAAAATAGATCTAGTCTAATGAACCATCTCCTAGGATCTAAAGCCTTAGTCTGATGAAACTTTCTCCTAAGATAACCAAAAATGGACCTAGTCTGATGAATTGTCTCCTAGGACCAACATCTTAGTCTGATGAATCTTTCTCCTAAGATAGCAAAAGACCCAGTCTGATGAGTCTTCTCCTAGAGTCGAAATCTTAGACTGATGAAATTTTTTCCTAAGATAACCAAAAATGGACCTAGTTTGATGAATCTCCTCCTAGGATCTAAATATTAGTCTGAAGAAACTTTCTCCTAAGATAACCAAAAATGGACCTAGTTTGATGAATTGTCTCCTAGGACCAACATCTTAGTCTGATGAATCTATCTCCTAAGATAACAAAAGACCAAGTCTGATGAGTCTTCTCCTAGAGTCGAAATCTTAGTTTGATGAAAATTTCTCCTAAGATAACCAAAAATGGACCTAGTCTGATGAATATCCTCCTAGGATCTAAATCTTAGTCTGATGAATCATTCTCCTAAGATAGAAAACCCAGTCTGATGAACCTTCTCCTAGGATCAAAATCTTAGTCTGACGAATCTTTCTCCTAAGATAACAAAATGGACCTAGTCTGATGAATTTTCTCCTAGGATAAACATCTTAGTCGGATGAATCTTTCTCCTAAGATAACAAAAGTGGTGACATAGTCGGATGAATCTTTCTCCTAAAATACCAAAAGTGGTGACATAGTCTGATAGATCTTTCTCCTAAGATATAAAACCTAGTCTGATGAATTTTCTCCAAGGGTCTGCATCTTAGTCTGATGAAAGCTTCTCCTAAGATAACAAAATGGACCTAGTCTGAGGAACCTTCTCCTAGGATCAAAGCCTTAGTCTGATGAATGTTTCTCCAAAGATAGAAAACCTAGTCTGATAAATTTTCTCCTAGGATCAAATCTTAGTCAAATAGTTTTTCTCACAGGGGACGTACATGCCAATCAAGTCTTTAGTTTTGCTCTCACCATCATATAAATAGCTTAGGTAACAACTCACAAGTCTGCCCAGCCACCAAACTGGGGCAGAAAATTTTCTTTGTCTGTTTTGTCGCAATCAGGAGCCCATCTGCAGAACAAGGGAATACATTTCAAATCCAGCAATCAGGAGCCCACCTGGAGAACAAGGGAATACTTTTCAAGTTCAGCAATCAGGAGCCCACCTGGAGAACAAGGGAATACATTTCAAGTTTCAGCAGTCAGGCGCCCACTTGGAGAACAAGGGAAGTATACTTCAAATTTTAGCTTTTAATTTTTAACATTTGATAACATGATGTGCCCAGCCAACAAACTGGGGCAGAAATTTTCTTTGGTTGTCTATTTTATTGCAGTCAGGAGCCCACCTGGAGAATAAGAGAATACTTTTCAAGCATCGCAATCAGGAGCCCACCTGGAGAACAAGGGAATACTTTTCAAGCATCGCAGTCAAGAGCCCACCTGGAGAACAAGGGAATACTTTTCAAGCGTCAGCAACCAAGAGCCCGCCTGGAGAATAGAGGCATATATTTCAAATTGCAGAAATTAAGCATAACTCGGAGGACGGGCAAGACATCTCCGATCACAATGCAAGGCAACAACAATAGAATTCCATCGGAAGAATACAAGATACAAGTTCAAGGCAACACAAGAGCAAGTTTGAAGACATAGATAGGATCTTTTGTAACTCAAAGATCATAGCTTATGCTAGCTTCTTTTGTTTTACCATGGTGTAATAAGGAGTTCAACAAGCAGTAGCAGTAGCAACAACAGTGAAATCACAGCTCTTGGTAGGCCCAGCTACCAAACCTTCCCGAACTACACTGACCTGATTCCTGTTTAGCTCAGGATATATAGGCAACCTCTGAAACAGGGTGCGGTCAAACTTTTCAAAAATGCTACACACGGAGTATTCGAATGGGCAAAAATCGCTCGAATCCGCTCACTTATCTTTGCACGGAAATTCTTCGGGTTTTCGAGCAAAGAGGGGCAGCTGTGAGCACGTGATTTTTGACCTATATAAATTACTCCCATAAACTCAAAACAAAATAACTTCTTTTCATTGTTTGCAATTTTATGGAATTTTGTGACATTTTTTGTTAATTGTTTGAATTTTGTTTGTGCATTTTTATTAGTGAAAAATATCAAAAAATATCTTGCATAGCATTTAGGTTTTATCGGAAGCTATTTGATTTTCATAAAAATTTAAAATTCACAAAAAATATTTGATTTTTACACTATTTCCTTTTGTTGACCTTTCTCTTCTAATTTAGGATTAAGTAGTTTTATAATTTTCATAATTAGTATAATTTTAGATAATTTAGGTTTTCAACTCTAGGATTTTTAATTAAAAAAAAAGATAAAAAGAAATTGGGAATAAAATTAGAAGAACCCTTCCCCAAAAAATATTTCCCACATAAGACCTTCCCCCAAAAATATTTTCCTCCCAAAAGACCTTCCCCAAAATATTTTCCCCCCTAAAAGACCTTCCCCCAAAAATATTTTCCTCCCAAAAGACCTTCCCTAAAATATTTTCCCCCCTAAAAGACCTTCCCCCAAAAATATTTTCCTCCCAAAAGACCTTCCCTAAAATATTTTCCCCCCTAAAAGACCTTCCCCCAAAAATATTTTCCTCCCAAAAGACCTTCCCTAAAATATTTTCCCCCCTAAAAGACCTTCCCCCAAAAATATTTTCCTCCCAAAAGACCTTCCCTAAAATATTTTCCCCCCTAAAAGACCTTCCCCCAAAAATATTTTCCTCCCAAAAGACCTTCCCTAAAATATTTTCCCCCCTAAAAGACCTTCCCCCAAAAATATTTTCCTCCCAAAAGACCTTCCCTAAAATATTTTCCCCCCTAAAAGACCTTCCCCCAAAAATATTTTCCTCCCAAAAGACCTTCCCTAAAATATTTTCCCCCCTAAAAGACCTTCCCCCAAAAATATTTTCCTCCCAAAAGACCTTCCCTAAAATATTTTCCCCCCTAAAAGACCTTCCCCCAAAAATATTTTCCTCCCAAAAGACCTTCCCTAAAATATTTTCCCCCCTAAAAGACCTTCCCCCAAAAATATTTTCCTCCCAAAAGACCTTCCCTAAAATATTTTCCCCCCTAAAAGACCTTCCCCCAAAAATATTTTCCTCCCAAAAGACCTTCCCTAAAATATTTTCCCCCCTAAAAGACCTTCCCCCAAAAATATTTTCCTCCCAAAAGACCTTCCCTAAAATATTTTCCCCCCTAAAAGACCTTCCCCCAAAAATATTTTCCTCCCAAAAGACCTTCCCTAAAATATTTTCCCCCCTAAAAGACCTTCCCCCAAAAATATTTTCCTCCCAAAAGACCTTCCCTAAAATATTTTCCCCCCTAAAAGACCTTCCCCCAAAAATATTTTCCTCCCAAAAGACCTTCCCTAAAATATTTTCCCCCCTAAAAGACCTTCCCCCAAAAATATTTTCCTCCCAAAAGACCTTCCCTAAAATATTTTCCCCCCTAAAAGACCTTCCCCCAAAAATATTTTCCTCCCAAAAGACCTTCCCTAAAATATTTTCCCCCCTAAAAGACCTTCCCCCAAAAATATTTTCCTCCCAAAAGACCTTCCCCAAAATATTTTCCCCCCAAAACTATTCCCCACACACACCCTATACACTACTATATATACACACAAAAGAGGAGGAGCTGAAATTTTTTTAGGAGGCAATTGGGAAGAGTTCCGAAACTAAAAATTTCATTTAGGATTGGAAATACTAAAAAACTTCAAACTGGATATTCATCTAATTCTTATTGCTGTTTCTCGTTGTTCTAGTGCTGCATCAAGCGTTGGATTTCTCCTTGTAAATTCACAATCAAAGTTTAATTGAAAGCTCATTTCATCAGTTATTTGAATTCCTCTTCTTTGAAACTTAGTCTTTGTGCGGCGAGTTTTCGGCCTTTAGCTGAACCTTTTTTCATCCTTATTCTGTCTTTATTTGGCTGGATTGCTGTTCTGTTTCCTGCTGAGCATTAGGTACACACCCAAACCCTTTTGTACTCACTTTGATCTATACAATTAATTACTTACATTATCTCTGAATCTGTGTATGAGTTCAGTCATTTAGATTCAAGTGTTTCATGTATTTTAACTTGCTCTTACCTCAAAATGCTTTGATTTGGATTTACACTTTCGTATTCCATGTGAATCAACGAAATCATGCTCATTATAGAATGATTTATTTGATAACAACGAAATTACAGTGATTGTATTTGGATGGATCAAATATTCTGTATGCACATTCAGTATGCACAGCTGTCTAAAATGATATACTTTGTAGTTATCTTCCCTTGGTAATAATGTGCAAGAGCTGTATAGAAAATAGTAAAGTCCTACATGGCATGGAAATTCGTTTGGTTTGGACAGTAGTTAATATCTG
Source organism: Nicotiana glauca (assembly GCA_026770625.1). Classification (NCBI taxonomy): domain Eukaryota; kingdom Viridiplantae; phylum Streptophyta; class Magnoliopsida; order Solanales; family Solanaceae; genus Nicotiana; species Nicotiana glauca. The sequence goes on from MU665754.1 coordinate 34,809, forward strand.
ATTTCTTTAAAATTGTTGCAATTAGATGTGTTGGATTGATTTGTAATCATGTATTATATTTTGTTTTAACCAACTGTAATTGATTGATTATATTATATCTCTGATGGAAGCAATCTCAAATTTAGGAAAAACAACTTATGAACATTCGTAGTTTATTTTAGTTGAGTAAAACCCTTTAAAAATTATATTAGGAATATAGAAAATTAATTCATAAATATTAAATTTGGGTTTCGAATTAGGTAGCGGGTTCAAGCTAAAAGGGTCTTCCCTTTTGTTTGAATTCGGACTTGAATTCGATGCCCGAATTTATAAATGTGAATTAATTGGCCTTTTAGAGACAAATAATAAATAGAAAATTTTAGTTTGCTTTAGGTTGGCCTTCTAATAATAAAATGAGAGGAGCCTCGCCAAGCCAAATATAAAATGCGGGGCCCTCATTAATTACTTAATTAAAATACTTAGTATTCGGGATGGGCCGTTTAGTGAATTTCTCGGTCTTCCCCAAATATAATAAATGCGTAGTTGCTTTAGGTGCGCATTTTAAATAATGTTACTTCCCTAAATACGGGTGCACATTTTTATGATCCAAATCCAAATCTCAACTAAGTCAAAATGTGTCAAAAGCCACGGGTGCACTGGTGCGACGTGGTTCAAGATACATTTTCACGACGTTGCAATTCTTATTAAAAAATAAATATATAATAAAAGCGGGCTATTAATAAAAGGCACATAGGTTGGAACACGTTTTTGAAATCAGATAAAATCAAATACAACAGTTGAGCGACCGTGCTAGAACCACATAATTCGGGAATGCCTAACACCTTCTCCCGAGTTAACAGAATCCCTTACTCGGATTTCTGGATCGCAGACTGTTAACAGAGTCATATTGTCCTCGGTTCGGGATTCAACCAGTGACTTGGGATACCATTAATCTCCCAAGTGGCAACTCTGAAATCTTAACAATTAAATCCCGTTCCGATTGTCCTTTAATTGGAAAAACTCCTTTTATTATACCCTTCACGGGGTGTAGTATTGAAAAAGGAGGTGTGACAGTCGTCTGAGTCCCCTATGCAATCCCCTGTTCAAAGGATAGGGTCAAGGGGATCCGTAAATAACTAACGTACTTAGAGTGCGAGTGGCGCAATCAATCAAAAGTCAAGTGGGAGTTTAGTTCCCATTGTGAGTGTCCTTCCCCCGATTGAATTTATGATTTTTTCTAAGTCCCTTTCTTCCTTACACAGGATTGCCCAAGGCGATCTAGCTCTGAGGAGTGGACGAGGATGAGGCTCCATCCCCATCCGCGAAACCCTTCACTTCGGGACAGCTCGTTGCCGAGGCCCCTGTGAAGGAGGAGGAGAAAAGGAGAACAAAGAGGGGGTCTTTTGGTTCCCTAGATGCGGACGTCGAGGCCAAGAAAAAACAATTACGAACAAGGTTTGAAAAAGCAATAAAAATAGTACTCGAGCAAGAATATCGGATCATGATTCCTCTTATCGGCTCAGGGACTACCATGAAGACGACGACATGGACTTTTTTAACCATGAGCCTACCACTGCTGCATGTTGATACACAATTTTTTTCTCATATTTTAAAAAAAAAAAAAATATATATATATATATATATATATATATATATATATATATATATATATATATATATATATAAAATTCAAACTAGTGTATTTGCATTATCATTTAGTTTATAAACCCGTACAAGCAATTTACATAATTTTTCAAGATTTTTAGAAGTCCTAAAATAATTTACTTCTGCATTTTTATTATATAAATATTCAATAATTATCCTTAAAATTGTTTTTATGATCCAAAATTATTATTTACACCAACATTCATATTTTTAAATATTTTACTTCATTTGTTCATAATTACATTTGCGTTTTTAGGTTAATTGCATATTTTTGCAATAATAGCCTATATTCATCTATAATTATGTTACTTATGAAAAAAATAACTTAGTATATTTTTATAATATTAAGTTATTATTTTAAATAATTTTGGCGCACAAATAATATTTTTGTTATTTTTTAATTACTTTTATAAATTATTTTTTGCTAAAATATTGGAAATTTAAAAACTAGCTTCACGCTAAACCTATTTTTAGGACCAAACAGTGGCCCAAAATACCTAATACACTAGCCCAAATACCCCAACCCAAACTAGATTAACCCAACCCCAGACTCGGTCGCGACCTGTTTCTAATAATTCGACCCAACTACCTTTTAATCGTGAGATCAACTGCCCATATCTATTACCTTCATTTTAATTACCTACCCAGAAACCCTAGCCCATAATCCCTCTAACCCGCCGGCCCTAAATCAACTAATATCCCTGTCTCTCTTTGAAGAACCCTAGCAACCTCCCCCTTAATCCCCTCTCCTAATTCCGTTGATAATGAGATTTTACCATTATTTGCTTACCATATTTGAGTTCCTTTGGTATTGGTTACTCAATTTTGATATTTCTTAGAATTTACCTAATTTTTGCAAATACCACCTCTATATCGGACGAATTGACTCAATCTTGAATTTTTGTGTGATATTCCGTCCATATACACGAGATGGACTGGATCCTTTATACAAGTTTTTCAATTTCGAGTTTAAAACCCTTACTAGGGTTTGGAGTTTTATACTCTTCCTTTTTTGTCGTTTTATTGACTTGCATGCGAGATTTCTCCCTTTTCTTCGTCTGTGTTTACTTGATTTCTTTCCTTTCCCGTGTTTAATCAATTATCTTCCCTGTTTGTGATCCGATTTTACTTCTATATAAACCCTTCCCTATTGTCATTTAAGAGGGACCAGAATCGTGAAAATGTTTATTGAAAAACTAAAGTTATTGCTCATTGTTCTCTAATTCTCTTATTCTACACTCTGGTTCTTGGCCGGCTGAAAGCCATAGCCACTGAAATTCTTGATTCTTGTTCTTTGTTGATATTCAGAATACTGTGGACTTTTATTTTTTTTTATTTTTTTGCTTAACTGGTGAGTTACTGGACTTCGTAGTTTCATTCCTATGTATCTGTGATTAGCATATGTTTTCACTCCGGGAGTTTTTCTAAATGTGTTCTTAAGGGTTGTTCTATTTATTCTACTTCAATTTTAGCTCTCCTTAACTTTTAACTACATATTGACATTTTAAAGCATGCCTAAACCTAATTTTAGTAAATTAGATCCCTTTCAAACTTATCTAACCTATGTGTTGTAACTTAATGATGTTTAGGACCTTTGCACTTCAGCCTCTATATGGTGTTTAATCTTACTATCAATCATGTTACTTGAACATGCTTTACTTACATAACTCGTATCCTTTTAATAGACTAGTTGATTGTGTTTAAAATAATGAATGTATTCACTAACTATATGGCACAAGTCTATTTCTTATCCTATTTTGAATTTGTTGTGATGATATCTTTCGTATATAGCGTGTTTGATCCTGTTCCCTATTAGTATGCTTCTAGCGTGTCTTGACTTCCCTATAGTTGCAATGACCTCTCCTCACATGTCTAAATTCTATTGCGAATTAATATGATTCTCTTTTGTCTAGGACCTATACTTAGCATAATTTGAACCTTTTCCTTACCATGAGTCTGTGTACACCAATCCTACAAACATGTTCTGTTAATGTGTGACTACATATGCACTAGGTGTTGAACTTGTGATTCTAAATCTTTCTTAAGTCTTTTCTTAAAAACCTAAAGCACGTTAGATTATATACTCTATGTGTTCAACTTAACTATGCTTGTGTCCCTCAGTGTTGTCCCTCAACCTTAGTTTACTTTCTTTCACTGATTCCCTAGGCTCTTTTGAGTTCTCATTCTTAGCCGGCTGAAAGCCAAGGATACCTAGGTTCTATCATTGACCTCCCTAATTTGAGCATTTCTCGGGGTCCAATTCAGACCCTTGTAAACTTTGACACACTAGGGTCGAAGGTTCCTTGCCAGTTTGTCCTAATTGCTTAATTTTGCCCCACTTTTCACCTCCTGAATAAGCCAATAGGCTTTGTGTAAATGGTTGTCTTGTGAATCTTTGATGGCTATTGGGTTTTGGCTATTTTATGTTGGATTGACTGTGACTTCTGGTGTATGGTGAAACCTGTATGGGTACGAAATTGAAGGCATGTGTTGGGTATACTTTGGGCTTGTCTTAGGCCCACTATAGTTATTTTGTAACTTTTAATTTATTTCATTCATTGGACCTGTAATAATATTGTAATAACAATTGGGGTGTTAGTAAAATTGAAAAATGGGTCTATTCTAATGTTTGCATGAAACGGGTAGAAATCCTGCCTATAGGTGTTTAATTTGTTCAAACATGTTCTTCCCCTATGTGTTGCTAGATAACCTGCTTATAGGACCTGAGCGTTTAATTTTGTTTAACATATTCTGCTTCAACTTGTTTTCTTAGATATCATACCTATAGGAAATAAAATGACAAATCTCTTAATTTGCATAATTGTAGCATATTTATTAGACACCAATATTCATCTAGAAATCATGCCTATAGGACTTTGATTGGCTAATTCGTTGTTTTATTATAATTTCTTACTTAGGAGACATGCCTATAGGAACTAAGTATAAAAAACTAGTTTTAATCGCTAATCGTTAGAAATCCTGCCTATAGGGCAATACGACTCGCCTTGAAGTGTTAATGTCGAATTTTCCAAACACTGATTCGGTGATTATTTCTGCAACTATTAGAAAGTATGCATATAGGATCAAACTGGGTAATTATGAGTATTTACTGTGGTCTTCATTGCCAACTACTGTGTAAATCACCTAGAAATCATATCTATAGGTTTAATCACTTATAATTTGTAATTTCAATAATCAGCATGCAATACCAAATTCCCAAAACTATATAGTTTTTAGAAATCACGTCTATGTGCATGTGGAAGTGTCACCCCTGGTATGCCAGAGTTCAGAGAGATCTCAGGGACCTCTAAGCAGTACACAGACTAGAGGGGCAGAACTTAATAACCTAAGAATAAGTAAGAGTGCTTGACATGATTTGAAAGAGTTTGGTAAACTGTCACGACCCCAGTTCGCCCTCCGTGAACATGTCATGATGGCACCCAGTCCCTACGCCTAGGTAAGCCTAACAATGCAGAAACAAATCGAAACTTGCGGAAATATAACTTAAAATCCAAAATTTTAAACAGAAGAAATGAAATGTAAAATGCCACTTCGCATATACAACATAATAACTCAAACTTCTACAAATCTTTCCCAAAACCCAAAAACTCATTGGAACACAAGCTGTCAGAAATGTAGTACACTGCTGTAACACCAGAATGTCTGTAACAATAGCAAGAAGGAAAGCTAAATGCTAAAAGAAGGTAGAATAAGATAGAGACTCTGTGGATCTGCGGACACAGCAAATGTACCTTGAAGTCCCTGATAGATCCCCCCCGCCTCAAGGATGATACGCCTGGGTGGAGGTACCTGGATCTGCACATGAAAACATGTCCGGAAAGGGCATGAGTACACCACAGCGGTACTCAGTAAGTGCCAAGCCTAACCTCAGTCGGGTAGTAACGAGGAAGGTCAGGGCCCTACTGAGATAAAATATAATAAATAATAGAGTAAAAGAACTATATAATGAGAGTCTACAACGAGAATCTAAACATGATAAATAAGGAATACAGTAACAAAAAAAATGGAAACAAGACAACACTAGGAAATGCCGCTCACAACAAGAATGATAAATCGGGGATATTTTGGTATCCCGATGATCTATTGGTATCCTCAATAGATAAGCTAGGGATCTCTTGGTATTCCAAGGATCTCTTGGTATCCTCAATATATATATGGATGTGCTAGGGATCTCTTGGTATCCCGCACTCTCAGTCCAGAACATAACACGTGCAAGGGATCTCCCGGGATGCCGTCCCGTAGTCCCAAATTTAAAACACACAATAACAGCCCAAAAATACCAGAATAAATTTTGAACTCATAACAAGTAATAGAAAATTCTAGCCTAACATGTTTCACGGATTACAAACAAGGCAATTTAAGCAAATAGGCAAGTAAGTCAACTACACATGTTTCTCTAAACTAACATAGGCTAAATTTGCAATTAGAGTAAAACAAGTAAGCAAGAAACTCAATTTAAATACTTCAAGTAAACCAGATTTTCAACAATTAGCTCAAGTAAGCGCTCATCAACTCACGTACAATGCATTCAATTACCAAATATCATATCCTAAGGGGAAAGGTCCCCTACACAAGGTTAGACAAGCCACTTACCTCGAACCGACTCCAAAATCAACTTGAAACCACACATTTGACACGAGTATCTGACTTTAAATGGCTCAAATCTATTCAATTCAATTACATGTCATAAATAACATCTCAAGCAACTGATTCTACAATTTAATTCAAAGCTAAGACGCGAAATTAGGTAAAATAACCAAAATGCCCCTCAGTCCACCATCTCAAAATCGAATGAAATTAACATTTTCAGAATCCTCATACTCTCACGAGTCTAACCATATAAAAATCTCTCAAATCGGAGGTCAAACACCCACTTAAAACTCAATAATTCGGTCTATGAAGTTTTACCATTTTTTCATTCAAAATCCAAAATTAAAAGACGAATTCATGCTTAGATTAGTGGGTTATAAGCAAAAAGGAATGTAGAATCGTTACCTAATCAATGTCTATGAAATCCCTCGAAATCTCTCTCAAATCGGAGCTCTCAAGCTTTAGTGTTAGTAAAAATGGCTAAACCCTCGGTTTTGAAATGTTTATAACTGCCCAAATATTTAATGAATCGAGAACGCAGAGGAAGTCACGCGTTCGTGAAGAAGGAAAAATGAAGGCTGTAAAATCTCCCTTCACGAATCCGTGGAATGGTATGCGAACGCGAAGGCCTGGTCTGGCAAAGCTACGCAAACACGACTAGAGGCATGCGAACGCGATGAAGAAGAACAGGCATAACCCTCAGCATTAAATAACACTACGCGAAGGCGAAGGGGGAAAAAGAAAGGGCTTCGCGAGTGCAGGGGGAATGGGAGGTGAACGCGTAGAAGAAACTGGTCCTCCTCCAAGATCGCAAGAAAGGGGCCGCGATCGCGAAGAAGAAAAAGTCTGCAACAGTTGAAGCCAAAAATCTGCAATTTCTAATAACTCTAAAATGCCCCGTTGAGCATCCAAAACACACCCGAGGCCCCCGAGACCTCAACCAAACCTATTGACATATCCCATAACATCATTCAAACTTGTACCAATCCTTAAATCACCTAAAACAACGCCGGAAACTCGAATTAATCAAGAATTTGAGCCTAAGAACTTCAATTTACTTCAAAATACGCTTTCGATCAAAAACCTAAACAAACCACGTCCGAATGACCTCAAATTTTTCACACATATCCCAAATGACAAGACGGAGCTACTGCAACTTCCAAAATTCCATTCCGACACTCGGATCAAAATCTCACTATCGAACCGGAAACTTCAAAAATTCAAACTTTGGCATTTCAAGCCTAAATTAGCTAGGACATCCAAAACACATTCTGAACACGATCCCAACCCCGAAATCACCTAACGGAGCTAACGGAACCATCAGATTTACATTCTGAGGTCTTCTTTATACTGTTCCGACTATAGGAAACTTTCCAACACTTAAGCTCTCATTTAGGGACTAAGTGTCCCAAAACTCTCTGAAAACTCCAAAACCGAACATCCCGACAATTCAACTTAGCAGAAATAAACTTGGGGAAAGCAGTTAATAGGGGATCGGGGCATTAATTCTTAAGACGACCGGCCGGGTCGTCACATAAACAGTATAAAGAAGGGGCTTATGACTGAAAGGATTTTCTGAAAATCAGTACTAATTTAGTGGTAAAACAGTAGTTACGAAAGCATGGGAAATAATTTGCAATCAGAACACAAGTCACAGAACAAATAGCTTTAGAAAACACTTTGGCAAACAGATTTCACACAACGAAAGATGGATTGGGAACTCATAGAATACACCTTGGTGGAGGACATAAACAACAGGATTGAGTTCTCAGGGGGGGGGGGGTTCTACAGAACTAATAGGTTAGATATAATGTAGGTCATTGAAACATGAAGCAAAGATCACAGCAGAAACATGTTGAGGGCACATAAACAACATAGCCAGAGTTGCACTGGAGAGACTAGATAACTTTGTAGGAGTAAGGCAGAACAGGCAAGAACTAAAATGGACATGCTAGGCAAGTATCAACAAGTGTAGACATGCTAATCACATACTCACAGAACACGTTTAGGCATTCTTGATAAACAGTAGTCAAGAAAATAGACTAATCACATATGGAATAAGACAGGGCAAGACATGTTAAACAAGATAGTAAACAGGCAAGTAAAGTGGAGACATGCTAATTACATATTTGACTAAGGCAATGTTTAGCATGCTAGGTAAGCAGTAAACAGATCCTTGTGGGTAAATAAGCTAGTCAGAACAAACTCTAACATGCTAAGTAGGACAATAGTTAGGCAGTGTGATCTAGTCATGCTGGTTACACATTGAGCAATCATGATAATAAAATAATAAATAGGATTGGAAGTTACCACTAATGAACTGAAATAACAAAGAAACACATAGTTTTGGAATTTGAATTTAATCAAGAATACCAGTTAAGGAGAGAATACAAAGTATAGAGCAGAGATGGTGCAAATAACAAGCCTTGGCTTACAACCTACTAGGTTAATGAGAATTTTCAAGTAGCAGAAGATAATAAAGAGCTTTTGAGAGTGTGAGAATATTGATGAACTAATGTTCGTGTCCAGAAATGAGAATAAAAGAGAGTATATATAGCAGTTAAGAGCAAGGAGAATAAGGTAAATGAGATCAATCATTCAGCAAATTAAGGAAGCCACAGAATCAATTAAACATAAATTAGCGTAATTTTCCCTTAATTGAGGGTAATTACCCAACGGTAAAGGCAGAATACATTTACGAAAAGAAGAATCGAGTGAAACTGAAGCATATAATAGGTAATTATGGTAAATAACAAGGTTTTAATTAAGAAAATAATTAGTAAGAATCAGCAAGTATCATAGACAATTCAAATAACTCAAGAAGATAAATAAGGCTGCAAATAAAGGAATAATCAAGACTCAACAGATAGGTTTTAACAAAACAAATTGCTCAATCAAGAATACAAAACAACACTGATTTAAGGAGAAAAATATAGGTTTACCATGAATAGATAGAATGAATATAGACATATAGAATCAGGCAAGAAATCGAACCAAGAACCTTAGTAGAGGCACATTAGAATAAAAATCACAAGACGTCGAATTAAGCTAAAGAAAAATCACAGGAACAAAAGAATAGAATGAAGTCGGTGCACAAGTAACCCAGACAAACTCAGAATCCAGAGAAAATGTTGAAAAATTAGGGTTTTAGCATAAACTAGTTAGGGTTGAAGCAAACTCCACGAAATCGGTTAAAAACACGTAAGAATAGAAGATTAAATACTTAAAACTAGAAAAACATTTTGAAGAAAGAAATTTCGGGAAACCCTAGTTTAGAAAAATGGAAAACCATTCGAAAATCCAAAGATTTTGTAATACTCATGTGAAATAAGTTCGATCTAACTCAAATCTTGCACAAACCTGAGAAGTTCAAAGGAGGAAATTAGGGTTTCGAGAAACATCACATAGAGATGAAGAAGTAAGCTTAGAAATCCATAGCTTTAAAGCGAAATAGGAAGATCTTACTCGAAATCGAACCGGAACAGCTTGAAACAGGCAAGAAAGGGCCATAGGAGTAAGCGGATTGACCCTGGTCCCTGGAGGAACTTAGAGATGGCGATACCATCATATGAGAGGCTAGTAGAGGTCTGAAGGTGGTGAGAAACTACCGTGAACGACAACAGATGAGTGATGATAAGGATGAATTAGGGTTAGAATTTGAGAGGAGGAGAGATACATATGACGGCGGTGAGAGGAGAGGAAATGATTAGGGTTTGGGGGGG
>MU665759.1:0-26448 GCA_026770625.1 Nicotiana glauca
ATGGCCTCAAAATGGTCTACGGACCTCCGAATTCACTTCCGATCGCGCCCCCAACTCCAGAATCACTATACGGGGATACGCCCATTCTCAGAATTCCAAACGAACATCGATAACACTGAAATACTCTTCAAGTCAAACTTATGAAGTTTCTTCTAAAATGCCAACTTCCACAATAGGCGCCAAAATGCTCCCGGGTTATTCAAAACCAAATCGGGGCATACGCCCAAGTCCGAAATCATCATACGAACCTGCTGGAAACTTCAGATCCCGATTTCGAGGTCGTTTACTTGAAATTCAAATCCTAGCTCATTCTTTCAACTTTAAGCTTTCGAAATGAGAATTCTCTTCCCAAATCAACTCTGGACTTCTTGAAATTTAATTTCGACCACACGTACAAGTCATAATACCTGAAATGAAGCTGTTCATGGCCTCCGATTGCTGAATGGAGCGCGTGTACTCAAAACGATCGGTAGGGTCGTTACAATTATTTTACATTTTTGAAAGATTTCACAATTTCCCCCAAATTTTCCTTTAGATTTTCATGAATTTGATGCTAAATCTAAGATATAATAACAAAATATATTTGAAAATTGATTAGAGATAGTTACCCAATAATTTGGAGAAGTTTGGGTCCTTGGAAAATTGCCCATGGAGGTTTAGGGTTTGAGAAAATTGAAAAATGGATGAAAATCTCGTCAAAAAGATCACTTATTAGGCCTCAGATATTGCATTTGCGAACCCCTCGCAATTACGAACAACGCAGGGCTGACAAAAGTCGCATTTGCCACAAAAATCTTGAATTTGCAAACTGGGCATCGCAAATGCGATAAAATGTTCGCATTTACGACCACACCAGAACTAGCAATTTTTCCTGACACGAAAATGAGCATAACTTCCTCATATGATGTCCAAATTCGATGATTTTTTCCTTGTGGCTCCGTAATTTCGATACGGATCTAATGGTTCAAGAAAAACTGAATTTGGATCTCATTTTCTTAATGTAATATTATTTTTGCTTGAAGAAACGACGATGAAGCATCCAAAATCAAGCGCAACATAGCCTAAACCTATCCGAAACTCACCCAAGCCCTATGGGCTCCAAACCAAACATGCACGCAAGTCTAAAAACTTTATACAGACTTGTTCGTGTAATCAAATCATTAAAATAACATAAAAAATTATAAATTTAACCTCAAAACTCATAATTTTCTAACTTTTCAAACGAACGTCCAAATCACGTCAAATAAATTTTGGTTTTCACCAAATTTTACAAGTAGGACTTAAATATCATAAAAAACTTGTACTGAGCTTTGAAATTAAAATACGGGGCCGATACCAACGTGTTCAAACATTAATTCATTTCTTTATTTCCTTTAAAAACCAGCACAACAATTTTCTGCAAAAATTATTTTATAAGGCTAGGGTCCTTGGAATTCAATTTCGGGCATACGCCCAAGTCTCATATTTTACCACGGACCTCTCTGTATCGTCGGAACATAGATCTGGGTCCGTTTACCAAAAATATTGACCAAAGTCAACTAAAAACCAAATTTTAATTCTAAAAATTACTATTTTTCTTCTTCTTATTTTCACATAAAAGCTTTCCGATTTTATGCCTGGACTGCGCACACAAGTTGATTCACATGATATGAAGCTAATCGTGATGCCGAACTAGACGAAATTGCTCAAAACGACCAGTCGGGTCGTTACAAATATGTTTGAACATTAGTAGAGAGTTCTAAAATTATTATAATAGAAGTTATATCATGGATGACCTCAAAAAACCGAAATCTTATGGAATATTTTCATAATATCCGGCCATATTTATTATTTATTTTTTATAGCTAATATAAATAGATGATATACCGACAACACATGATTATAGACATGTTATATGGATTATATATAAATTACACATCATTCAATTTTTTAATTTAAGAGGTCGGATGAGCACCTATTTAGGCTGATTAGATAAAGCCAAAATAAAAATATGAAATAATTTCAACCAAAGATTAAAAGTATAATTAAAGCTCAGATGTAGACAATTTTTATTTAAACTCATCCTTCTATAGTGAAATAAATTAAATTTTTGTAAAAAAAGGAATAATGACATAAAGAATAAGATAAAATAAAATAAATATTGAAAAAAATATTAGAAAGATGCAAAAACAAGAAATAAAAGATAATTTCTTTTTATGTTTCATCTTTGTTGAGTATAAAAATTTTGAAAGTTAATCTCATCAATTTCAAATATTGTTTTTCAACTCAAATACATAGATTATAAGATAAGGATATCTTAGATTTTTTTTTTTTTTTACATTATGTGTCGTTTTTAAAATTTTACTATCACTAACAAACTGATATGATATTCGAATTTGATTTGGAATGCAATTTGAGTAGTTTGCATTGAGGTTAAGCCAACAATTAAAAATTTAAATTCTGGGGCTAGAGATATCGATAAACTTAAAGTGGAGTCAGACTGAAATAAATCCGGCCAAATAATCATTTAAATTTTTAGATAGCCGAATAAGTGAATTTTAGAATTAATGAAAAATAAAAACATAACTAAAGTTCATATGTAGACAATTTTTATTAAAACTCATCCTTTTATAGTGAAATAAATTAATTTCTTGTAACAAAAGAAATAATGACATAAAAATAAGATAAACAAAAATAAATATTGAAAAATTTGTTAGAAAGATCTAAAAACGAGAAATAAAAGATGACAACAAATTTCTTTTTATGTTTCATCTTTATTGAGTATAAAAATTTTGAAAATTAATCTCATCGATTTCAATTTTTTCCCCAACTCAAATACATAGATTATAAGATAAGAATATGTAACGACCCGACCGGTTGTTTGCCTTTTTAGAACCCCGTTCCCCGAAATAAAACTCTCCGTGCTTGCTTTAACTAATTTATGACTTGCGGGGATGGTTGGTTCGGGATTTAGAAGCGTATGGATTGAAATATGCACATTTGACTCTTTAGGATTTTCTTAAAAGGCTAAGTTTGACTTTGGTCAATATTCTGGGCAAACGGACGGTTCCGGAGGCTCCGCAAGAAAATATGGGACATGTACGTATGCCCAGAATCGAATTTTGAGGTCCTTAGCCGAGTAATGAATTTTTGTTTGAAATTGTTAAACTGAAATTCTATGGATTTAAAGAAACTAATTAATGATCAATCACATTGGTATTGGGCTCGTATGTTGGTTCCGAAGCCCAGTACAGTTCCGATATAATATTTAAGACTTGCCCGTAAAATTTGGTGTCAATCCAAGTAGTTTAAGGGCGTTTTGGCCCGTTAGTGGGAAATTAAGAACTTGAAGTTCATAAGTTTGATTCAATTGATTTAGGGGGTGATTCTTAGATTTAGCGTTGTTTCGAGAATTCTAAAGGTTCGAGTAGGTCCGTTTCGTGATTTCAGACTTGTCGATATGTTCGGGCGGGGACCGGAAGCCCCGAGTGTCAATCGGACGAGGTTCGAGTGAAGTGGAAATTTTTTAGAAGTGATAAAGCTGCTGCTTCTGTCATAACCGCACCTGCGGTTGGTGGACCACAGGTGCGGTCCATCTGCGGCCCAGGGGAAGGCTAGGAAAGACCGCAAAAGCGGCCCTTCAGCTGCAAAAGCGACTTCGTAAAAGCGGCCAAAAGACCGTAAAAGCGGTCCTAGGAAGGGTCGAAGAACAACAACTAGAACATAGACAAACAAAAATCGTCCTGTAGTCGCACTTACAACTATCCATTGGATCTCCCGGGATACCATCCCGTAGTCCATCATACATGTGTCCGAAGAATCTCCCGAGATCCCGTCCTATAGTCCAACTATCAATATGCGAGGGGGGGGGCAGGAGGATCTACCAAATTCCGATCCGTAGTCCCCAAATATAAATACCCAGTACTAGGGGAATCTACCGGGTGCATTCCTATAGTTCTATATAACTGTGCAGGGGGATCTACTGGGAATTTAATCCGTAGTCCCGAAGTAAATATGCAGGGAGATCTACCGAGAATTTAACCCGTACTCCCAAAGTAAATGTGTAGGGGGATCTACTGGGAATCTAACCCGTAATCCCAAAGTAAATGTGCAGGGGGATATACCGGGAAGCTAACCCGTAGTCCCAAAGTAAATACACAGCAGCAGTAGCAAGAAAATATTCAGAGAAGGGAAATTTCATATTAAGGCAACAAATAATTATAGCCTAGCATGCTGCACAGAGTTCAGGTAAACAGATTGAACAATTTAAAGCAATTAAATAACTTACACATGCTTTCCTAAGCTAACGACATGCTTAATAGTACAAGTAATAAAAACTGGAGAAGAAACATACTAATAAGTACTTAAAGAAAACCAGATTTCCAACAATTTTCACAAGTACGCACTCGTCACCTCACGTACAAGGCATTTCAATTACCAAATACATCAAACCTAAGGGGAGGATCCCCCACACAAGGTTAGGCAAGCCACTTACCTCAAACCCGCTCAAAATCAACCCGACACCATGTCTTTGCCACAAGTACTCGAATCCAAATGGCCCAAATCTATTCAATTCAATTGCATAATATAAATAACACTTCCAGTAATTGATATAATTAAATTCTAAGCTAATACGCAAAAATTAGATAAAATGACCAAAATGCCCCTTAGGCCCATGTCTCAGAATCATGTAAAATTTACATTTTTGGAATCCTCATACTCTCACGAGTTCATACATACCAAGAACACTGAAATCGGAGTTCAATTGACCTCTCAAATACCCATTTTTAGGTCTCTTAAACTTAAGTCCTAATTAACCACTTTTCACAAGTTTTCCACCACTAATTAGGTCTTTAATCACATAAAAATGAGTTATGAAGTCAAAAATGTTACCTCCAAGTGATTCCCCCTGAACCCCTCTTCAACCCACTTCAAAAAGTTTCAAAATCGCCTAACAATGGAGGAAACTAGGCTAAAACTCGCGAAATAAGCCTTTTAAAACATTTTGCTCAGATATTAAATTCCTTCTTCATGAACGCAGTCAAAGCCTTGCATTCGCGAAGCACAAAATAACTTTTACCATTTTTCCTTCTTCGCGAACGCGACGTGCACCACGCGAACGCGATACACAAAACTCCGTTGGGCCAATTTCTCTTACGCGAACGCGAAGCGCAATTGCGAACGCGCAGCACAACCACCCAAACTCTTCGTGAATACGGAGGCCCTATCATGAATGCGAAGGCCAAACTCTCCCCCAGCCCCAGGTCCTCTTCGCGAACGCGAGGATCCACTCATGAACGCGAAGAAGGAAACCAGAACTGACTGCTGCACCTTTTTTTCCTGCAATTTCCTAAATTTCAAAAATGACCTGTAATGACCCGACATGTCGTTTCAAGCCCTAGTGCATCGTTCAGCAGTCTGAGGCCATGAGCAACTTCATTTCAGGTATTTTGACTTGTTCGCATGGTCGGAATTTAAATTCAGGAAGATGGGAGTTAAACTTAAATGAAAATTCTCATTTGAGAAGCCTAAAGTTGAAAGAATGAACTAGGATTGGAATTTTGAGTAAACGACCTCGGAATCAGGATTTGAAGGTTCCAGCAGGTTCGTATTATGATTTCGGACTTGGGCGTATGCCCGGTTTGGGTTTTGGATAGCCCGGGAGCGTTTTGGCGCCTATTGTAGAAGTTAGTATTTTAGAAGGAATTTCATAAGTTTTGCTTGAAGTGCATTTCAGTATTATGGATATCCGTTTGGGATTCCCAGACTAGGAGTAGCTTCGTATGGTGATTCTGGAGTTGGGAGCGCGATCAGAAGTGAATTCGGAGGTCCGTAGGTCATTTTGAAGCCATTAGGCTAATGATAGAAATTTGAAGGTTTTTGAGAAGTTTGACCGGAGGTTGACTTTTTGATATCGGGGTCAGAATCCGATTTCGGAAATTGGAGTATGCCCGTAATGTCAAATATGACTTGTGTGCAAAATTTGAAGTCAATCAGACATGATTTGATAGGTTTAAACATCGGAAATAGAAATTGGAAAGTTCAAAGTTCATAAAGCTTGAATTGTGGTGTAATTAGTGATTTTGGCGTTGTTTGTTATGGTTTGAGGCCTCGAACAACTCCGTAATGTGTTTTGGGATTGGTTGGTAGGTCTGGGTGAGGTCTCGGGGGCCTCGGGGTGAGTTCGGATGGCCAAACAGAGAGTTTTTGGACTTATGAAATTTTAGGCCTGCTGCTTCTAGTATTTTAGCTTCTGCAGTTCTAGAGCCACAGAAGCGGCTTGGCAGACGCAGAAGCGGAAAGTGGACGTTTGGCTAGGAACCGCAGAAGCGGTTGGGAGCCGCAGAAGCAGTTTTTGTTCGAAGGAATTTGGACCGCAGATGCGGTCAAAGTTCCGCAGAAATGGGACCGCATCTGCGGAAGAGGGTATCGCAGAAGCGGAAAAAGGGGGCTGAGCCCAGGACCGCAAAAGCGGCTCTAGAATGCAAGAGCGGAACCGCTTAAGCGGTAAAATTTCCGTAGAAGCGGAAATAGCTGGGGCAGTAGCATTGTTTTAAAAGTCGGATTTTGGCCATTTCTCTCTCATTCCTCATGGCTTTAGGCTATTTTTGGGAGGATTCAAGAGAGGTTCTTCATCAACAATGTTAAGGTAAGTTATTTCTACCTATTATGAGTTAAATACATTAATTATGTATGGATTTTAGTATGAAAATGGGTAAAAAATTAAGGGTTAGAGGAAGACCTAGAAATATTGTGTTCTTGGAATTTAGCCACGATTTTGGGTATGGAATTAAGAGAAAATTATATATTTGATTTCCTAAGGTCATGGGTAAACTTTATCTTCGAAAAAATTTGGATTCCGGGCACGTGGGCCTGAGGGCGTTTTGGTTAACTTTTTGATCGGGGTTAGGAATTGTTGTAAATTGGATTGTAATGAGTACCTTAGCATATATTAACGGATTTGTATCGCCATTGGCTATTTTTGGAGCTTTGGGCATTGGTGCAAGTCTCCGGAAGAATGTAGAATGCAGGTTGCGGATCTTCGGAGCAAGGTGAGTCTGCTTTCTAATCTTGTGAGGGGGAATTTACCCCATAGGTGAAGTGAATGATTATGTGTTCCTATTTGTGGGGGCTACGTATGCACGAGGTGACGAGGGTCCTTGCGTAGCTACTATCATGCATTTGTCCGAGTAATCTAGGACCCAAAAGCATGTTATACTTGAATAAATTATGAACTCATTGATGACTTGGATTGTTTAAATCAACTTTGATTAGTAAACGAGTTTAAAAAGAGATTAAACATCATTTCCTGAATTGTTAAATAGAGAATTGGCTTATTAGGATAATTATTCCTCGATAAAATTCTAATTGGCTATCTGAGCATGTATCTTACGTGTACCCGCGTCGCATGGATGATTCACGAGCGGGGTAATAAGTCACATTAAATTAATAAATGAATTTCTAAAGAGTCTTAAGCTTCGTTTTCTCAAATTATTAAAGAGAATTGGCCTTCCTGGCATAATTACTCCACGTTGAATTCTTGACTGATTGTCCGTCTGTGTGTGTTTATTTTGGACCGGGCCGAACGCCTCGGCAGATTAATAGATGCATCTATAGGCACGTCGTCGACCCTTGTCAACTGCACATTTATTTCTATTGGATCGGGTCATCGCCTCGGTATGATTTGCGCATGCTTGTATTGCTGCCTGGACTTATTTAAGTCCTTACATGCCTCACTTTGGCTCGAGATCATCTTGTTAATAATGGAAAGAAATCTTGAAAAATTTCCTATGAGAGAATTATGTGTTTACTTGTTTCCTCTATCTGGGTAAAAATCATGTTAGAAAATAAATTCACTGTTTGATATGTATATTGGATAAATAATCGTTGGGCCATTAGAGTGTGTCAAAGTTGACCATCTCGTCTCTACCCCTTCGGGATTAGGCGGGACACTCACTGAGTACACGTTGATTACGTAATCATACTACACTTCTGTGCATTTTTGTTGCACAAGTATATGTCACTTTAGCGGCCTACTAGGTGCAGCAACACGAACAATTTGGGGACTAGGTGAGTTGCAATATGCAAGGCGGCCCGTAGCTTTTAAAGTCCCTTCCTAGTAATTGTATTTCCTTTCTGTCCATTGTATTCCGGACAAGTGTTGTGTTGTATTTATATCATTGCCAATAGTTGCTCATGTACTTGTGACATCGAGTTTCTGGGAGCGCTTACAATGGATTTGTTCTAACTGTTATTATTTAAGTTTGAATTCTAGTAGTGAACTTTTAATTATAAAAATGGAAGGAAAACCTTAGATTTTCAAAAAGTAATAAAAGAGGAATTAATCGATAAGTGAGTTGGCTAGGCTGACAGAGGTGTCCGACACCTCCACGACCCTTAGTGGATTTTGGGTCGTGACAACATTGTATCAGAGCACTAGGTTCCTGTCGATCTCACGAGTCATGAGCAAGTCTAGTAGAGTCTCGTGGATCGGTACAGAGACGTCTATACTTATCCTAGGGAGGCTGTAGGGCTATTAGGAGTACTTCCCTTCTTGATTTCCTTTTCGTGCGGTTCGATTCCTTTGAGGCTTATGCCTTTGATTTCCTCCTACTCAATCTTACGCGACGCGAGTGCTTGTTATAAATCGAAAGTTGAAGAATTCAAATGGCACTACAGATGTGGTGCGGGATGATTTTCCGGTATTGTTGATTGGACTATTATAGTCGCATTATGGAGGGATATTATATTGTTTCAACTCAATAACAGAACTTCTAAGAGCCTTGAGGCTAGGCACAGGTTGCCGTGATGCTTATGAGCGATTATTCCGTAGCGTTGTTGTAATGGTAGGATGTTGCCCATGTGTCGGGGTAGTGGATGGATTGAAGGGAGGTTTACTCAGCGCGTAATCAAGGGATTTAGCATTTTATTTTCCCGCGGGGCAGTCGGATTAAGAATGGTCAGATGTGGGCTAGTGAAAGTAATGAGACTTGGCATTTGCAAGCGTGGTGGAGCTTTCCTTTTATGATGGGGTGTCGTGATCCTATTGGAACGTACCAAGTTTATCGGTGTTATAATCCGCTACAATTCGCCTTTATGGCAGGACATTGTGAACTAGTATTGGAGCTACGACTATCAGATATCGCATGATGCGGTGGTTTAAGATCAAATTAGAATTTCTAATGTTGACGGAACGATAAAGATGACCTTTGGAAAGGTTTAAAGTTGGCGGCAATGGTGGATTCAAGTGCCACAAAGATAGATTTCTATTTGAAGCAACAATTGAGCAGTAAAGCATGAGGAAGGGCATGTTGGGAGTGTCAGGTGGTGTTTAAAACTTCTGGAAGGCCAAGTATGAGGAGCAAGGTCGAGTGGTTAATTAAAGAGATGAGTTCTGCCAAAGTGGGAGAGTGGTGGGTGTTGCGCCTTAAAGAGAGTTTGGAATGAATTAGGGGATTTTAATGATAGGTGAATGAAGCCTGGAGGTATGATGTGAAGTATGGGCTATCATGCGGTAAAAGATTGATATGGCGGAAATGAGCCGCTTGAAATGGAGGAGGGTGCAACATAACCTCTAAACAAGGATGTTGTCGCACATTTAATTGATGTCTGCTAGGCGCGAATGGACTCGTGCGACTGGAAGGGGTGAGCTCGGACTTAGGATGGGCTATTGGTGTCATAGTGAATGTACCCTATGCAGCAGCGTGGGAAGATGTTGGGAGCTGATTCCCCTAGGTGGGTTATTCCCCGTGAGCAGATTGGCAGTCGCGTGGTTGGCGAAGCTTCTGCAAAGAATTATATTGGTTGTTCAACAAAGAGATCGGTCGTGCGAATTTGGTTAGTGATTCAGAATATAAAAGATGGGGTTTACAGGAAGATTCCGAGAAATGTTGATAACTTATGGCACGAGGTTATGTCAATAAGAGGTAAAAAGGTCGGGCGAACTCAAGAATGGTGAAATGATGGCTTCAAGCTAAGTGGGAGAGTCCCACCGCCTATAATTGGGCTGTATGCTTAACTACTTGCGTGATTTCTGGTTATCAGCATATTGATGGATTAATTCCACTACGAGAAAAGACCATAAGTAGTAAACTGAGTGGAGGAATTATTAAGGATGTGCTATGGTTAGCCTTCTTGGCTCATGTCTGGACCTGAAAGAAGATTCCGAGTTTATACCTTGTACAGAAGCGGGTTTAAAGGGGAGTGGTTCTGCCAGGTGCCTCGTTAAGAGGGTATTAATGTGCTAGAAGATTCATGGAGTTGATTATATTCGGGACCAAGTCAGGGCGGGTGGCTCTCAGTAACGGTCCTAGTGAATTCAAGAAGTAAAGTGTGGTGCCCGATGATTTCAAGCCTATAAGTACAGTTAAGAATCAAGCTCAGTAGCAACTTATAAGAAGGTGCCCAGAATGTTCTATGATGTGCTACCTTGTGGTATGGCATTTGAGAAATGTGAAATAATTCGCGAGATTTGAGACAACATGGTTTCGTGATTCAAGGTCACTCGGGGTGAGTGTAGATGGAGTACATTGTGTGTTGAATGGAGTTAGTCTTATTCTAAGGCAAGCAAGAATGAATTGGAAGAAGGTGGATTGATTAGCCATAGTTGAATTTGGCGTCTCGAGGTCTGTGATCAGTTCGTTCAGCGTGATCGAGTTATGTGTATGATTTATAGCGGTACGTGTGAGGTTGTCGGCCACCGTAATTGATGTTATTCAGATGCATTCTTTTGTTATGGCTTGTTAAGTGGAAGCAGATTCCAGAAGGGCTAGGGTGGCTTGGACCACTATTTAGAGTTTTGCTTGTCTTAACGGTTATGGGAAACTACCTGTGTGTTTCTACGAATCTCCTGAAGTGAGTTAAGTGAAAAGTTTGTATATGATGAATTGTTAAAATGATAATGATTTCGGAGTTATGATGAAAAATCGTGTTCTATCATATGTTGGCACGTTGGGTGTAGTGAGTAGCATGGAGATGCGAAGTGAGGATCAAGGTTGCAGTTCGGTGTTGACAAGGATGTCCCGGGCTCGGATGAGTAAGGAAAGGGTTGAATGATTAAAGTAAGTTGGTAGTGTATTCAGCGTCCCTTGGGAGCGATGTGTTGTGAAAGAGGCTTTGCATCCTGGTTAAGGATTCTTGATCGCTTTTCAACGTTAGTGCGTCCGGTGATTTAGATGTGCGGACCCGTTAATTATTTCGGAAGATTGTGGGAGCGTGTCCCACGGGAAGACTGTATAAGTGTGACAAGTAGTCACTTGATTGGCTAAATATTTAAACCAAGTATGAGGATTGTGGTAATATCATTAATTTGAGAATTTATGCCTGGAGGGCACTTTGTGTATTAGGTTATGAACTGAGGAGGTTGCTCCGATTATGATGGTTATTCTTATGTGATATGAGGCAAAAGGGAGTTACGGCGAACCTTTGAAAGGTCATTGGCCAAGTTGGTGCAATCAGAAATCGGTTTGAGATCGGTAGATTGATTTATTTGTGAACAGGGCTTTATATCAGGCCAGTTGTGTTCATTTCAACGAGCGTTCCCTATGGAGGAACAATCGAGGTGTTATTTTGTCATCCGCTATTCCAGGTAATGATGTATTGCACCGTATGAGTTGTGAGACGGCTTAGTAAGTTCTTAGGTGTTGAGGTTCCGCGTGGCGATGATGTTATGTGAGCAGAATGGTTCTTGTGATTCAGATCTTGTGTCGCACCTCAGTTGTGCTTGAGTTTGGTAGACTATAGCGCTATGTGTTATCTCAGGGATGGCATTATTCACTTAGTGTGATTACGATCGAAATTCGTTATTTTATTGTAATGAGCAGGTTTAGCTCGAAGTGCAATCTCCTTATGTAAGATCTATGTGTGGATCGGATTGCGCACCACAACAGTGTGATGTCGAGTCTGGTTTTTCTATATGCTATTTCTTTATTTGTTTCGCTTCCTATCTTTTAAAGAAAGTCCGTATTAGTGCGGGGGTTAGGTAATTCATTCCAGAGTTCGATTTTTGGTAGTGTTGTGTTCGGATTGGTGGCCTATTGGCACATTGTGGCGTCATATGAGACTTGTGATCGCATTTGGAGTGGCTTATTGCCTGAGCAGTTCGTACTGGGTAAGATGAGATTGTGGCATTTAGGATCAGTGCAATCTAATTATATGAAGTATATTAAGGACCAAAGATCAATATTTGGTTTAGAATGTGGTAATGTTTCTTGTCAGAAGTATAGACTCGATGATTGGTTGACTCGGCAGTTGATTACGAATTTTGGCATCTCATCTGTCGTGGCGGTATTGTAATAGTTGGAGTAAGACCTATGTAGGTCATGAGGTGCAATCGGAGCATCGGATTCGTGGAATTCTGATTAATTCAAACGAAAATGTTATTTTGGTCCTATGAGTAAAGTGATGTAATTGTGAATTGAGCAGAGTTATGCAGTCATGTTTGGGTACGGCGTATAGTGACTGATACGGTGATCGTATGTTGGAAACAGGCCTGGCATAGAATTGCGGATGTTGGAATTGGGCTCTAAGGCTAATTTTCTTGAATAAAGGGGAGTATCTTCAGAACCTATCAAGCTAATATGCTCAACTAAGTTGTGGTAGCACGGGAAGGTGCACGAGGTGCTAAACAGTGATTTCAGGCTACTTCGGTATAGTTCTCAATATGTTCGAGGACGAACGTATGTTTAAGTGGGAGAGAATGTAATAACCCGACCGGTTATTTCGATCCCTAGCGCGTCGTTCAGCAGTCTGAGGCCATGAGCAGCTTCATTTCAGGTATTGTGACTTGTTCGCATGGTCGGAATTTAAATTCAGGAAGATGAGAGTTAAACTTAAATGAAAATTCTCATTTGAGAAGCCTCAAGTTGAAAGAATGAACTAGGATTGGAATTTTGAGTAAACGACCTCGGAATCAGGATCTGAAGGTTCCAGCAGGTTCGTATTATGATTTCGGACTTGGGCGTATGCCCGGTTTGGGTTTTGGATAGCCCGGGAGCATTTTGACGCCTATTGTAGAAGTTAGTATTCTAGAAGGAATTTCATAAGTTTGGCTTGAAGTGCATTTTAGTGTTATCGATATCCGTTTGGGATTCCCAGACTAGGAGTAGCTTCGTATGGTGATTCTGGAGTTGGGAGCGCGATCAGAAGTGAATTCGGAGGTCCGTAGGTCATTTTGAAGCCATTAGGCTAATGATAGAAATTTGAAGGTTTTTTAGAAGTTTGACCGGAGGTTGACTTTTTGATATCGGGGTCAGAATCCGATTCCGGAAATTGGAGTATGCCCGTAATGTCAAATATGACTTGTGTGCAAAATTTGAAGTCAATCGGACATGATTTGATAGGTTTAAACATCGGAAATAGAAATTGGAAAGTTCAAAGTTCATAAAGCTTGAATTGTGGTGTTATTTGTGATTTTGGCATTGTTTGTTATGGTTTGAGGCCTCGAGCAAGTCCGTAATGGGTTTTGGGATCGGTTGGTAGGTTTGTTATGAAATTTTAGGCCTGCTTCTTCTGGTATTTTTGCTTCTGTGGTTTCGGAGCCGCAGAAGCGGCTTGGCAGAAGCAGAAGCGGAAGGTGGACGTTTGGCCAGGAACCGTAGAAGCGGTTGGGGAGCCGCAGAAGCAGTTTTTGTTCGAAGGAATTTGGATCGCAAATGCGGTCAAGGTTCCGCAGAAGCGGGACCGCATCTGCAGAAGAGGGTATCGCAGAAGCAAAAAAAGGGGGCTGAGCCCAGGACCGCAGAAGCAGCTTTCGACCGCAAAAGACAAACCGCTTAAGCGGTAAATTTTTTGCAAAAGCGGAAATAGCTGGGGCAGTAGCATTGTTTTAAAAGTCGGATTTTGGCCATTTCTCTCTCGTTCCTCATTGCTTTGGCAATTTTTGGGAGGATTCAAGAGAGGTTCATCATCAACAATGTTAAGGTAAGTTATTTCTACCTATTATGAGTTAAATACATTAATTATGTATGGATTTTAGTATGAAAATGGGTAGAAAATTTAGGGTTAGAGGAAGACCTAGAAATATTGTGTTCTTGAAATTTAGCCACGATTTTGGGTATGGAATTAAGAGAAAATTATATATTTGAGTTCCTAAGGTCATGGGTAAACTTTATCTTCGAAAAATTTTGGATTTCGGGCACGTGGGCCCGAGGGCGTTTTGGTCAACTTTTTGATCGGGGTTAGGAATTATTGTAAATTGGATTGTAATGAGTACCTTAGCATATATTAATGGATTTGTATCGCCATTGGCTAGTTTTGGAGCTTTGGGCGTTGGTGCAAGTCTCCGGAAGAATGTAGAATGCAGGTTGCGGATCTTCGGAGCAAGGTGAGTCTCCTTTCTAATCTTGTGAGGGGGAATTTACCCCATAGGTGAAGTGAATGATTATGTGCTCCTATTTGTGGGGGCTACGTACGCACGAGGTGATGAGAGTCCATGCGTAGCTACTATCATACATTTGTCCGGTAAGTCTAGGACCCAAAAGCATGTTATACTTAAATAAATTATGAACTCATTGATGACTTGGATTGTTTAAATCACTTTTGATTAGTAAACGAATTTAAAAAGAGACTGAACATCATTTCCTGAACTGTTAAACAGAGAATTGGCTTATTGGGATAATTATTCCTCAATAAAATTTTAATTAGCTATCTGAGCATGTATCTTACGTGTATGGATGATTCGCGAGCGGGGTAATAAGTCACATTAAATTAATAAATGGATTTCTAAAGAGACTTAAGCTTCGTTTTCTTAAATTATTAAAGAGAATTGGCCTTCCTGGCATAGTTACTCCACGTTGAATTCTTGACTAATTGTCTGTCTGTGTGTGTTTATTTTGGACCGGGTTGAACGCCTCGGCAGATTAATAGATGCATCTATAGGCGCACCGTCGACCCTCGACAAGTGCACATTTATTTATGTTGGATCGGGCCGTCGCCTCGGAATGATTTGTGCATGCTTGTATTGCTGCCTGGACTTATTTAAGTTGTTACATGCCTCACTCTGGCTTGAGATCATCTTGTTAATAATGGAAAGAAATCTTGGAAAATTTCCTATGAAAGAATTATGTGTTTACTTTTTCCTCTATCTGGATAAAAATCATGTTAGAAAATAAATCCACTGTTTGATATGTATATTGAGAATAAATCATCGTTTGGCCGTTAGAGTGTGTCAAAGTTAACCATCTCATCGCTACCCCTTAGAGATTAGGCGGGACACTCATTGAGTACACGTTGATTACGTATTCATACTACACTTCTATGCATTTTTGTTGCACAGGTATATGTCACTTTAGCGGCCTATTTGGCGCAGCAGCACCGACGATTCGGGGACTAGGTGAGTTGCAGTATGCAAGGCGGCCCGCAGCTTTTAAAGTCCCTTCTTAGTAATTGTATTTCCTTTCTGTCCATTATATTTCGGACATGTGTTGTGTTGTATTTATATCATTGGCAGTAGTTGCTCATGTACTTGTGACACCGGGTTTCTGGGAGGGCTTACAACAGATTTGTTCTAACTGTTATCATTTAAGTTTGAATTATAGTAGTGAACTTTTACTTATAAAAATGGAAGGAAAAACCTTATATTTTCAAAAAGTAATAAAAGAGGAATTAATCGATAAGTGAGTTGGCTGGCCTGACAGAGGTGTCTGCCACCACCACGACCCTTAGTGGATTTTAGGTCGTGACATGACCGGCCGGGTCGTTACATCCTCCCACACTTAAACATTCATTTGTCCTTGAACGAGCACAAAGACATACCTAAGTAGTGAAAAGATGATGGTACTAGCTGCGCATATCCTGCTCGATCTCCTAGGTCGCCTCCTCGACCGGTTGACCCTGCCACTGAACATTCACTGATGCAATGTTCTTTGACCTCAGCTTCCTGACATGCATGTCCAATATTCCCACTAGCTCCTCAACATAAGATAGATCCTTTTCCAACTAGACTGAGCTGAAATCTAACACGTGCGACGGATCACCGTGATACCTTCGGAGCATCGAAATATGAAATATCGGATGAACTCCTGCGAAGATGGGAGGTAAGGCAAACTCGTAAGCAACCTTCCCAACACGCCTCAATATATCAAAAGGGACAATAAAACTCAGACTCAACTTCCCCTTATTCCCAAATTCATAAAACCCTTCATAGGCGAAACCCGAAGCAGAACCCGCTCTGCAACCATATAGGAAATATCATGAACCTTCCGGTCTGCGTAACTCTTCTATCTGGACTGGGCTGTACGGAGTCTATCCTGAATCGCCTTGACTCTCTCCAAATCATCATGAACCAAGTCTGTGCCCAATAACCTAGCCTTACCTGGCTTGAACCAACCCACCGAAGATCTACATCACCTACCATATAAGGCCTCGTACGGTGCCATCTGAATGTTGGACTGATAGCTATTGTTGTAGGAAAACTCCAACAATGGCAAGAACTGATCCCACGAACCTCCAAACTCAATCACATATGCACGAAGCATATCCTCAAGAATTTGAATAGTGCGCTCGGACTGTCCGTCCGTCTGAGGGTGAAATGATATGGTCAAATCCACCCAAGTACCCAACTCCTGTTGTACGGCTCTCCAGAACCGCAATGTAAACTAAGTACCTCTGTCTGAAATGATGGAAACTAGAATACCATGCAGACGGACAATCTCCTGGATATAAATCTCTGCCAACCGCTCCGAGGAATAGGTAGTACACACATGGATAAAATGCGTGGACTTGGTCAGCCGATCCACAATAACCCAAATGGCATCGAATTTCTTCAAAGTACGTAGGATCCAATATACGAAGTCCATGGTGATCCGCTCCCAATTCCACTCTGGAATCTCTAGCTGCTGAAGCAATCCACCCGGTCTCTGGTGCTCATACTTCACCTACTGTCAATTAAGGCACCGAGCTACAAACCCAACTATATCCTTCTTCATCCGCCTCCACCAGTAGTGCTGCCTCAAATCCTGATACATCTTCACGGCACCCGGATGAATGGAATACCGCAAAATATGGGCCTCCTCTAGAATTAACTCCCGAAGCCCATCAACATTGGGTACACAAACTCGACCCTACATCAATACACAACCAATCCCAACTCTCGAAGCATCATAATACACGGTATATGAACTTGAAGCTGATGGCAAAACCAACACTGAGTTGTCGTCAAGGTTGTCTTGAGCTTCTGAAATCTCTTCTCACACCCCTCCGTCCACTAAAATGGAGCACCTTCTGGGTCAACCTGATTATAGGGGCTACAATCGATGAAAACCCCTCCACAAAACGACGGTAGTAACCCGCCAAACCGACTACAAATCTCTTTAGCTGAGGATGGTCTGGGAAAACTCTGCACTACCTCTACCTTCTTCGGATCCACCTGAATACCCTAACTCGATATCACGTGGCCTAAGAATGCCACGGAATCCAACCAAAACTCACATTTTGAAAACGTAGCATATAACTTCTTTTCCCTCAGAGTCTGAAGCACTGTCCTCAGGTGCTGCTCATGATCTTCCCGACTCCGGGAATATACCAGAAAGTCATCAATAAAAGCAATGACAAAAGAGTAAAGATATGGTCATAATATACTGTGCATCAAATGCATAAAGGCTATTGGGGTATTGGTCAGCCCAAATGACATAACAAGGAACTCGTAATGACCATAGCAAGTCCTGAAATCAGCCTTCGGGATATCTGGCTCCCGAATCTTCAACTGATGGTAACCTGAGCGCAAGTCAATCTTAGAAAATATTCGTGCGCCCTGAAGCTAGTCAAATAGATCATCAATACGAGGCAAAAGATAGCAGTTCTTTAGTGTAGTCTCGTGCAACAGGCGATAATCGATACACATATGCATAGAACCATCATTTTTCTTCACAAACAAGATAGGAGCACCCCAAGGTGATACTAGGCCGAATAAAACCCTTATCAAACATTTCCTGCAACTGATCCTTCAACTCCTTCAACTTAGGAGGAGCCATACGATACTGAGGAATGGAAATGGGCTGAGTGCCCTGCAACAAATCAATGCCAAAATCAATATCTCAATCAGGTGGCATGCCTGGAAGATAAGCTGGAAACAAATCGGGAAAATCCCGTACTACTGGGGCTGAATCAACTGAAGAGGGTACCAATACTTACATCTCTCACATAAGCTAGATATGCCACATACCCCTTCTCAACCATACGCTGGGTCTTAAGGAAGGAAATAACACTACTATAAGTGTGGTCTAAAGCACCCCTCCACTCAGCATGTGGTAAACCTGGCATATCCAGCATCACGGTCTTGGCGTGACAATCAAGAATAGCATAATGGGGCGACAACCAGTCCATGCCCAATATATATCAAAGTCTACCAGGCTGAGCAATAATAAATCAGCTCTGGTCTCAAAACCACTAAGAGCAACCATCTCCTACGGGAGTAGAAACATAAACAGGGTATCTCAAAGAATCCCGAGTTACACCCAAATACGGAGCAAAATAAGAAAACACATAAGAATAAGTGGAGCCTGGATCGAATAAAATCAATGCGTCTCTATGACAAACCATGACAAACTTGTGATAAAAGAATTAGAGGCAACAGCCTCGGTACGGGCAGGAAAGGCATAGTATCTGGCATGGCCTTCCCCTCTAGATGGATGAGCAGGTGGGGTAGCAACTGGGGCAGTAACCATAGCCTGAGAACTCGGCGGAGCGCGCCATGGCTGAGAAGTCCGTGAAGGTGCACTCCTCCCAAGTCTAGGGCAATCCTTCACTACATGGCGTTTGTCACCACACTCAAAACAAGCTTTGGGAGGATGTGGCAGTGGGAACTGTGCGGTACGGGTACTCCAAGACCCTTGAACTCCTAAAACACTTTGTGAAATCTGAGATGCAAACTAAGTTGGCTGACCCACAAAACCTCTACCATGCCGTACTCTTCCTCCAAAATAAGGACCAGTGGGTCTCTCTAGTCTACGAGGTCTCCTCACTTCCCTATACTCTCTCTCCTGACCTCGTCTATCCTCTCTATCCAGAACCCACCTGTCCTCTACTCGGTGAGAGGTCCTCACCACCCGCTGAATTGGGATCACAGGCTGTGTCACCATGATACCTGGAACCTGACCAATGGGAACTCGTTGCTCTGGAGTGGGAGTGGAGGTAGTTTGGATCCCTTCGCTTATCTATGAAGTGGCTGGTACTACCTAAATCAATCCCACATGAACTAATGTACCAAACATGCTCAAGAATTGTGCCAATGTCTCCTGAAGTGCTGGAGTAGTAGTAGCAGTAGGCGTATCCAATACATGGGCTCTGGCTGGAACTCCTGGTGGATCCTCGGTGGCAGCCGCGCGGGTGCTCTGGCTGCACCACATTCGCATCCTTGGCCTCTACCTCGGCCCCGACCTCTGACGGCTCTTGCAGGGGGCGCAGGTGTTTGATCATCTGTGGTAGCACTTATCCTAACCATCTGCGAGAGAATGGAAGACAGAGGTTTAGGATTGTGATGTCAAAAATCTCGTACGATAGGGAAATCAATGAAGTGGAGTTTTCCTAACGGTTACATAGCCTCTCGTAGATAAGCACAGACGTCTCCGTACCGATCAACGAGGCTCTAATAAACCGGCTTGTGATCCATGACTCCTATGAACCTAGAGCTCTGATACCAACTTATCATGACCCCAGTTCGCCCCACCTTGAACTGTCGTGATGACACCTAGTCTCTACAACTAGGTAAGCCTAACAAGTGCGGAAAATAAACTAAATTTGCCGAAGGAATAATCAAAGCCAAAATAATTGAATGGAAACAATAGTTATAATGCCATTCGGCATATACAACACAACATTCTCAAACCAAGTACACTATCCCAAAACCTGAAATCTCATGAAACCACAAGCCTTTGAATATCTAATAGTGTCTAACTCCAGATTTGTCTAACAAAGAAAGAAATACAAAAGCGAGAATAGAAAAGGACTCCTCGATCTGCGGACGCAGCAGATATACCTTGAAGTCTCTATAGAAGCGCCTCGCCTCAAGGATGATAAGGCCGATCGAAAGTACCTGGATCTGCACAAGAAAAAATGCGCAGAAGGGGCATGAGTACACCACAGCGGTACTCAGTAAGTGCCACACCTAACCTCGGTCGAGTAGTGAGGAGGAAGGTTAGGGCCCTACTGTAGTTAAATAAAATATAAGTGTTAACAGTGTGAAATAAAAAACATAAATAAGTGCAACAGTAAGAAATAACATAGAATTGAAAGAATAACAACAACTAAAACTGAGACAAACAAACCACGGAAAGAAATACAGCTCAACATAGAGATAACAACCAGGGCACCTTCCAGGATACCGTCCTGTAGTCCCAATTACAACTATCCATTGGATCTCCCGGGATACCGTCCCGTAGTCCATCATGTATGTGTCTGAAGGATCTACCAGAATCCTGATCTGTAGTCCCCAAATATAAATACCAGTACTGGGGGAATCTATCGGGTGCATTCCCATAGTTCCATATAACTGTGCAGGGGGATCTATCAGGAATCTAACCCGTAGTCCCAAAGTAAATATGCAGAGGGATCTACCGGGAATCTAACCCGTAGTCCCAAAGTAAATGTGCAGGGGGATCTACCGGGAAGCTAACCCGTAGTCCCAAAGTAAATACACAGCAACAGCAAGAAAATATTTAGAGAAGGGAAATTTCATATTAAGGCAACCAATAATTCTAGCTTAGCATGCTGCACAAAGTTCAGGTAAATAAATTGAACAATTTAAAGCAATTAAAGCACTTAGACATGCTTTCCTAAGCTAACGATAGGCTTAATAGTACAAGTAATAAAAATAGGAGAAGAAACATACTAATAAATACTTAAAGAAAATCGAATTTCCAATAATTTGCACAAGTACGCACTCGTCACCTCACATACAAGGCATTTCAATTACCAAATATATCAAACCTAAGGGGAAGGTCCCTCACACAAGGTTAGGCAAGCCACTTACCTCAAACCCGCTCAAAATCAACCCGACACCACGTCTTTGCCATGAGTACTATATTCCAAATTGCTCAAATCTATTCAATTCAATTGCATAATGTAAATAACACTTTTCGTAAGCTAATACGCGAAATTAAGTAAAATGACCAAAATACCCCCCAGGCCCACATCTCGGAATCAGGTAAAATTTATATTTTTGTAATCCTCATACTCTCAAAAGTTCATACATACCAAGAACACTAAAATCGTAGTTCAATTGGCCCCTCAAATACCACTTTTTAGGTCTCTTAAACACAAGAATTAATTACCCACCTTTTACAAGTTTTCCACCACTAATTAGGTCTTTAATCACATAAAAACAAGTTTTGAAGTAAAAAATATTACCTCCATGTGATCCTTCTTGAATCCCTCTTCAACCCACTTTAAAAAGCTTCAAAATCGCCTAACAATGGAAGAAACTAGGCAAAAACTCGTGAAATAAGCCTTTTAAAACATTTTGCCCAGATATTAAATTCCTTCTTCGCGAACGCGGTCAAAGCCTCATGTTCACGAAGCACAAAATAACTTTGAACATTTTTCATTCTTCGCGAATGCGAGATGCACCACGTGAATGCGAGATGCACCACACGAACGCGATGCATAAAACTCCGCAGGGCTAATTCCTCTTATGCGAACACGAAGCCCAATCGCGAGCACGTAGCACAACCACCCAGCCTCTTCGTGAACGTGGAGGACCTCTCGCGAACCTGAAGTCCAAACTCTTCCCTATCACCAGCTCCTCTTCGCGAACGCAAAGAAGGAAACCAGAACTGACTGCTGCAACTTTTTTTCCTGCAATTTCCTAAGTTCCAAAAATGAACAGTTGAGCATCCGAAACACACCCAAGGCCCCCAGGACCTCATCCAAATGTGCCAACCAATCCTAAAACATCATTCAAACTTGCACTAATCTTCAAAACACTTCAAACAACACCAAATTCCCCAAAACGTATCGGATTCAAGCCTAAGTTTCTAAAAATCTTCCAAATTCCGCTTCTGATAAAAAACTCAACCAAACCACCTCCGAATGACCTAAAATTTTGCACACACGTCCCAATTGACATAAAGGAACTATTACAACTCTCAAAATTCCATTCTGACCCTCGAATCAAAATCTCACTATCGAACCAGAAACTTCAAAATTTCAACGTTCGGCATTTCAAGCCTAAATTAGCTACGGACCTCCAAAACACAATCCGGCCACGCCCCTAAACCCAAAATCACCTAACGGAGCTAACGGAACCATCAAATTTCCATTCTGAGGCCGTCTTCACATGGTTTTGACTAAGGTCAACTTTCCAACGCTTAAACACTCATTTAGGGACTATGTGTCCCAAAACTCTCCAAAACTCAAAATCGAACATCCTAGCAAATCAAAATAGCAGAAATAAACTTGGAAAAAATAGTTAATAGAAGATCGGGGAGTAAATTTCAAAAATGACCGACCTGGTCGTTACAGTGGGCCTGGTGTCGTATTTTAAGAAACTTGTGTTAATGGTTAGGAAGTTGCTTAAATAGTTAGAATTCGATATTTGTGAGCTTATATTGATTAGTTCCTACTAACTTAACTAGTTTGGGATCGTTCAGCTCCGAATTGAGGTTTGGGCTCGTTCTTGGTATTGGAAGTGCACTTGGACCGAGGTGAGTTCCTTTCTAACCTTGTAAGAGGGAATTGTCCCCATAGGTATAATAATCGAGTAATTGATACTAAATACGGGGGCTACATACGCACTAGATAACGAGAGTCCGTACGTAGCTATTATCATGTTATTTTTTCGGGTAGTCTAGGACCCGTATCATGCTATATTTGTGAATGTATCTATATTTTCTTGCTAATGTGATCACTTAGGATATGTTAGAAATTTGGGAAGAAATATACGCGAATATATATATTTGTTGGAAACTTGTATGAATTTATTTGGAAATAAGTGCGCATTCATGTGATTTTTGATATTAATTGATATTTGTGGATCGCGCCGATTGCCTCAGTAGAAATTGATGCATCTATGGTTCGCGCCATTCGACCCTCTGGCAGCGCAAAATTTATTTTCTGTTGGATCGGACCGTCGATCTCAGCGTAATGTGCACATGTGACTTATATATATATATATATATATATATATATATATATATATCCACGACTTGTTCTGTTAAATACTTGAAATGTGTACAGTTAACTGTAAAATTGTTAAGGACATGACTTATCACCTATTGCTACATGCTGTTGATTAATTATAACTATCATGCCTAGAAGAACACTTTATTATATTATTTGAGCCTAGTAAGTGTCAAGTCGACCTCTCATCTCTACTTCTTCGAGATTAGACGGGACACTTACTGGGTACATATTGTTTATGTACTCATATTACACTTCTGTACTTAATTGTACAGGATCTGAGGTAGGTACATCTAGGTATCAGTTTTGTGCGCACCCCTGATTCATAGCTTGAGACTTCCATGGTGAGTTGCTCCCTTCCTGTGAAGTTCAACAGCTTGATGGAGTCTTTTTCTTAGTTTTGTTGTTTGTTCTATCTCAGACAGTAGGATAATTTTGTTATTTTGTACATTCTACTAGTTGCCCATTACTTGTGACACCAGGTCTTGGCACACACATTGGTATACTATCATTTCTTTTGGGGTTGTATAACTATTTCGTCACATTATTGTTAATTTCTGATTTGACTTGAGCTTTATAAACTTCTGCACCTATTTTGGGTAAAAGTAAAAATGAGAACTAAAGTACATTTTCCACGTTGGCTTGCCCGATAATGGTATTGGGCGCCATCATGATCTATTTTTGGAAATGGGTCGTGACTACATGGTACCAAAGCACTAGGTTCACGTAGGTCTCACGAGTCATAGGCAAACCTATTAGAGTCTTGCGGATCGGTACAGAGACGTCTGTATTTATCTTTGAGAGGCTATAGGTTTTTAGGAAAAAAAGTACTCTTATTCATTCCTCTCGTGCAGTGGTCAGTATACTAAGTTTCATTCTTTACTCTCTCAAAGATGATGAGGACACGCACGACTGATGTTCTGGACCCGGGAGAGGCTGCTCCCCCCGTTACTAGAGGCCGGGCAGAGGTTAGGGGAGGGCACCAGCCCGAGGTAGGGGACGAGGACATCCCAAAGCTATCCCAATATCACCACCAACAGATTCTTCGGGAGATCCTATCATCAAGGAGTAGGGCAAGGTACCCGTAGATAAGCCTACCCCATCATACTTTATGATAGCACCGGGATTCCAAGAGGTCATGGGTCGTATAATGCGATTCATGGACACTATGACTCATGCTGGTCTGTTTCCAGTAGATCCAGCTACATCGCAGGTAGGAGGGGGAGCACAGACCCTACTGCTCAGGCTCCTGGGCTCGCAGCTGCAGTGTAATAGACTCCGGACGCTCTACCCACAGATGGGGCTCAACCAGTTGCTATACCGATACCCAAGCCCAGACCAGCCGCAGATACTAACCCGCAGAAGCTGTTGGATAGATAGACTAGACTTCACCGTCCTGTCTTTGAGGGTGAGCGCCATGAGGATGCTCAGGACATCATTGATAGGTGCAGGGACAAACTGCACAACATGAGGATATTGGAGTCGCATGGGGTTTACTTCACTACTTTTCAGCTAGAGGGATAGTGGCAGTCATATGTTCTGGCTAGACCAGCAGGTTCTCCTCCTATCACCTGGAGTCAATTCACACAGTTGTTTCTGGATAGGTATATTCCACCCTCTAAGAGGGAAGAGCTGCGGTATTAGTTTGAGCAGCTGGAGAAGGGTCAGATGTCCGTGACCGATTATGAGGTGAGGTTTTCTAAGCTATCCCACCATGCATTGATGATACTTCCTACTGATGCAGCGATAGTGCGAAGGCTTGTTGCAGGGTTGCATTCTAGCATCAGGGCCAACATGGCTCGAGAGCTAGAGATGGGGACTCCTTATCAGATAATAGTAGAGATCGCTTGGAGGATTGAGGGCTACCGTCTGAGGGGTAGGGAGCAGATGCAGCAAGATAGAGGGCTAGGTTCTTTGGAGAGTTCTGAGGTGCCCCGACTAGGGGTAGAGGCCAGTTTGGGAGGGGGCATCCCAGTAGGTCACCATATTCAGCGCCACCACCTGCTCGGGGTACTCTAGCACACCCTATTTTAGCGCCATGCCAGAGAGTTGTCATCGCCCACCAGCTATTCAGGGTTCCTCCGATGGGTATTCAAGGGTTCTTCTGATTCTTATTTTAGTGCTATGCCAGAGAGTTCATACCACTCACCAGTTATCTAGACTTCTTCCAGTGGGTCTACAGGCCATCAAGGCCGCAGGCTACCGCATTGCGAGGTTATTTCTAGTGCGGAGACCTTGGTCATATAAGGAGATACTGCCCATGCTTGGGGCAAGGCAGCACAGCAGGCTCATCAGCCTGTAATTTCAGCATCGGCTGCCTCACCACCTAGAGGTGGAGGACAAACTGGTAGGGGCTCTCCTAGAGGTGGAGGTCAGGTAGGGAGAGGTCAGCCAGCTGCTACTCAGTCAGGTGGAGGCTAGCCAACCATTACTCCAGCCAGATTCTATGCCCTTCCGGCTAGGCTAGATGCGTTTTCCTCAGATGTCATCATCACAGGTATTATTTCCATCTGCGTTAGAGATGCTTCGGTATTGTTTGATCCAGCGTCCACTTATTCATATGTATCATCTATGTTTTCTCATTTCCTGGTTATTTCTCCTGCACCTTTGGGCACTCTGTTCATATGTCCACTCCTGTGGGCGACTCTATGGTTGTAGACCGGATCTACCGGTCTTGTGTGGTTACATTCTGTGGTTTTGAGACTAGGGCAGATCTCATGTTGCTTGACATGATCGATTTCGACATCATCCTGAGCAGGGATTGGTTATCTCCATATCATACCGTCCTAGATTGCCATGCCAAGACTGTTACTTTAGTGATACCACAATTGCCAGGGTTGGAGTGGAAGGGTTCCACAGTTGATACACCTAGCCGGGTTATCTCTTTCCTGAAGGCTCGACAAATAATCGAGAAGGGGTATTTGGCATACTTGGCTTATGTTCGAGATACCACCATAGAGTCTCTGACGATTGATTCAGTTACAGTAGTTCGAGAGTTCACCGATGTGTTTCCTTCTGATCTTCCTGGCATGCCATCGGATCGTGATATTGATTTCTGCATTGATTTGGCTCCAGGTACCCAGCCTATATCTATCCCACCGTACCATATGGCTCCTAAGGAATTGAAAGAGTTGAAGGAGCATCTTGAGGAGTGTCACACCTCTTTTTACGGCGCTTACACCCCGGCGAAAGGGATATATAAACATAAAAAGAGTTTTTCCAATTAAAGGACGGTTGAAACGGGATTCTTTTATTTAAAAGATTCAGAGTCGCCACTTGGGAGATTTATGGTGTCCCAAGTCACCGGTTTGAATCCCGAATCAAGGAAAGGGTTTGACTCTGTATTACAGTCGCGAA
>MU665759.1:44457-55846 GCA_026770625.1 Nicotiana glauca
TTTGCTAAGTAATTTAAGATTTCGAGGTGCCAAGGCAGGCTAATTATTTTATTTTGTGTGAAAACAAGGATTAATGATATTATGGATATCAATTGGATATGGTAATAAGTGTATAAGTCTTATTATAAGTGATTTGGGGTTTAAGGAGAGTCTTAAGTCTAAGCCAAGTTGGAAAATTGCATATTAGACGAAATCTGTAAATGAGTGTGCACAATACATTATTTTGAACGATCATATCTCCAGTTACATAAGGATTTGTGTGATGCACAACCTATCAAATTAAATCTCTATGAGTCTAGTTTCCAAAGCAACAAACCGTGTGTCATTTGGAGGTGTATACAGAAAGTTACAATCATTTTACTCGGCAGGTATCACTAGCAAGACCACTAGCGCGAAGTCGTGCATTTTTCAGAGTATTCTGTCTCCGACGCGCAAAGAGCGCGCGAAGCGCACACGAACAGACTTTTAATTACCCAAGACCGGGTCTAGAGAGTTCCCAAGCCATTCTTGGAGCAAGGGCTTGCTCTCTCAAGCGGATTTCGTCCCGAACTTCATTTGTATGATCCAAGGTAAGATTTTTGGAGTATTTTGAGTTGATTACTACTCCTAAACACTTATATTATCAAGGATTAATCTTGAAAATCCTTAGATTTTCATTCAAATCCCTAAATTGACCAAGAACACTTCAAGTGGGAATTCTCAAGATTCTTACTACAAGAGGTATGTCTATCACCTCTAACTACTCTATGGTGATTATTTATGTATGACATGTACATTAGAACTCTTGGGATGGTGATTGGAAGCCATAGGTGCCTAACCTAGGTTGTGTTGGTGTTGTAGAGATTAGGAGATGGGTTATTGAGGTATGATTCTTGGGGTAATAATATTATGTATACATGCACGTACAAATTAAGTTGGTGGGAAGATTGTTAAACATAAATAAGTAAAGATTGGGTTGGAAAAAGAAGGAAATCTTGTAAAAGAGATTTGAAATCAAGATGCACAACTAGTGTTTGATAAAATGCTCAAATGAGCTAGAATTATGAATATCTTCCTAATTTGTGTTCAATTTTGTCATGTCTCGAAGTAGATAGGCATTGCTAGAATTTCCGGAACGTTGTAGTAACTTAAGGAAAAGCTCTTTGAGGTATGTATGGCTAAAACTCCCTCTTCTTAGAAATTGAGCTCCCATGGTGTCCTTGCGTATGTTATAAGTTCGGAATTTGATTTATGTAGTATTCATTATTTCAAAGGATTTGGGTGTCGCAAGAATATATATGAAGGATGTACCTCAATGTGTTTATTATGTTATTCTTGTTAAATGAGGATATGTGGGGCAAAAAATGGGAATTATGTGCTAAAATGCCTAGACTTCAAGTCAAGTTTAAATTGAGATTTTGATGCCAGATTGTGTGAGAAAACTCGTTATGGTAGATCCTCCAAACTATTCTTATGTGTACCAAATGTATTTGATTGATTGTGTCTAGTTGTTGATAATGTAAGAAGATGTTTGGAAGTGAAGTAAGTTACTATTTTAAATGTAGTAAGATTGAACTTTGGATTCTTCTTGTTATTGGTACTTTACATGAGTTGGTGTTGTGACCCTATAATTGTGAAATATGCATTCCAATATGATAAAGGTGTTGTTGTTGATAACTTAAAAAGGGCACAAGGAGCATGAATCATGTATTGAAATGCTAAGATCTTAAATTGAGATTGAGTTGCATATCTTATGCCAAACTATGTGAAATCCTCTATGTGCAGAGATGTTTGAAGTAATCAAATGAATTTGGGAAATAGAGTGTGGCCAACGTGCCGAGAACTTGAATTATAATTATATAATGTCATGATTGAAAAGGAAGGATTCAAGAATAATTGGTGTAGTTATTTACTTATGCCTTTGATGTGTGTTTTTATTGCGGGTTGGTGTACCCCCCCTATTGATTTGGAAGAGCCCCTGGTGTTTAAAGTTCCATTGTCAATAAACTTGAGGTGTATGATCTCTGAGATATTGTATATGTCATGGATTCATGGTTCCTCTCATGCGTACTTGACATCTTGAATTGAATGGCTTGTTGTTGAAATTAATATTGATGTGAAATATGGGAAATAGGAGATTGAGTTATGAAATATAGACTAGTGCCAAGTATGCTGTAATGATTGTGGCCCCATGTGCCAATTAATTGATATGTGGAACCTATGGACGGGCTATGAAACGCATAGGCATGTGAACCCTATAGACGGGCTATAAAACACATAGGGGTATAATACAAAATGTGGAACCTATGGACGGGCTATGTAACGCATAGGTGTATAATATGATATGTGAACCCTATGGACGGGCTATGAAACACATAGGTGTATAATATGATATGTGAACCCTATGGACGGGCTATGAAACACATAGGGGTATAATATAAAATGTGAAACCTATGGACGGGATATGAAACGCATAGGTGTATAATATGATATGTGAACCCTATGACGAGCTATGGAACGCAACCTAGAGGTATGGAAATTATGTGAAAGCTATGTGATCTCTTTTATTTGTTGATGTGGGTATTGTTAAAGCTTTTGATTTACTTTTATGATCTCTTTGTTCTTGTTTGATAGTTCTTTCTAATGAGTTGATGTTTAGTTATACATACTAGTACAATTCAAATGTACTGACGTCCCTTTTACCGGGGGCGCTACATTAGTGTTATGATTATAGGTGGATATATAGCAGGTACTCCAGTCCACCGACAGTAGCACTCCTCTCTATCCCATCAGTTGCATTGGTGAGCACAACTTCCTCTTCGGGTCATGTGTGGCTCGTGCCACCTTCTTTTTAGTTTATTGCGTATTGTAAAGTATAGCCGGGGCCTTGTCGCCGGCAAGTATTGGTTGAGTCCCTAGTATTCATAGAGGCTCCGTAGACCTAATGTGGGTGGTGTATAAAAGTATTTTGGGTAGTAACTGTACGGTTCGAAATCGTGGTCCACGTTGGTAAATGTTTTATGTATTTTTGCAAGTACTTGGTATCAAATGTTGGAAATGATAAAAAGTAGAAATGAACTCAAGTTGTAAGTTTATGCTTAAGTCTTAAATTTCTATTTCAAAAGAATTATATTTATTGGAATCACGGGGTAACGCATGGGATAGGAAGGCAATTCTAGGTTCGCTTGACTGGGTTCCTCCGATTGAGCGCCGGCCGTGTCCCTCGATTTTGGGGCGTGACATAGGGTGTTCTCTATGATCGACTTGAGGTCAGGTTACCATCAGCTAAAGATTCGGGACTCGGATGTCCCGAAGACTACATTCCGGACTAGATATGGCCATTATGAGTTTCCGGTGATGTCCTTCGACTTGACTAATACACCGGCGGTATTCATAGACTTGATGAACAAGGTGTTCAGGCCTTATATTGAGTCCTTCTTCATCGTCTTCATTGATGACATCTTGATATACTCACGTAGCTTGGGGGACCACGAACATCATCTGAGAGTAGTGCTTCAGACCTTTCGAGAGTAGAAGCTATATTCTAAGTTCTCCATGTGTGAGTTTTGGCTAGAGTCGGTAGCATTCTTGGAACATATTGTGTAAGGAAAGGGTATTAAGGTGGATCCCAAGAAGATTGAGGCAGTTCAGAGTTGGCCATACCCTACTTCAGTGATCGAGATCAGGAGTTTCCTGGGGTTATCAGGTTATTACAGGCAGTTTGTACAGGGCTTTTCATCTATTGCATCACCTCTAACTAGATTGACCCAGAAGGGTGCTCCTTTCCATTGGTCCGATGATTGTGAGGCGAGCTTCCAGAAGCTCAAGACAGCCTTGACTACAGCACCAGTTCTTGTGTTGTCTTCCGGTTCAGGGATGTATACGGTATATTGTGACGCTTCACGCATTGGTGTATTGATGGAGGAGGGGCATGTTATTGCATATGACTCACCGTCAGATGAAGATTAATGAGAAAAATTATCCAGTGCACGATTTGGAGTTAGCGGCGATTGTTCATGCTCTTAAGATATGGAGGCACTACCTGTATGGGGCATCATGCGAGGTTTATACTTATCATCACATCTTGCAGCATTTGTTCAAGCAGAGGGATCTTAATTTGAGGCACCGCAGGTGGCTTGAGTTACTGAAGGATTACGACATCACCATTCTTTATCATCCAGGCTAGGTGAACGTGGTCGCAGATGCCTTAAGCAGGAAGGCAGAGAGTATGGGTAGCTTGGAATTCATTACAGACTAGTGAGGTTGGATATTTTGGAGCCCAACCGGGTTCTTGCGTGTATGGTTGCTCAGTCTTTATTGTTTGGGGGGATAAAGGCCCGACAGTTCGATGATCCACATCTAGCAGTTCTCAGAGAGATGGTGCTTCAAGGAGGCGCCAAGGAGGTTTCTATTGGTGAGGATGGTGTTTTGCGACTCCAGGGTCGTTTATGTGTTCCTAAGGTTGTTGGCCTGAGGGAGAGGATACTAGAAGAGGCACACAGTTCGCGGTATTCCATCCATTCGAGAGCTACGATGATGTATCGTGATTTGAGGCAGCATTATTGTTGGCGGAGGATGAAGAAAGACATAGTGGAGTATGTAGCTAGGTGTTTGAATTTCCAGCAGGTCAAGTATGAACATCAGAGGCCAGGTGGCCTACTTCAGCAGATGCCTATACCAAAGTGGAAGTGGGAGCGCATTACCATGGATTTCATAGTTGGATTGCCGCCAACCTTGCAGAAGTTTCATTCGATATGGGTCATTATTGATAGGTTGACCAAGTCAGCCCACTTTATTCCAGTGGCAACTACTAATACAGCAGAGAGGTAGGCTCAAATTTACATTCGGGAGATATTCAGGTTGCACGGTGTGCCTGTTTCCATTATATCAGACAGAGGCCCTGAGTTCACTTCCTATTTTTGGAGAGTTGTTTAGAGTGAGTTGGGTACCCGCGTAGATCTTAGCACATCATTTCATCCTTAGACCGACGGACAGTCCGAGCGGACAATTTAGATTCTGGAGGATATGCTTTAAGCCTATGTGATTGACTTTGGGGGGGGGGGGCAGTGGGACCAGTTCTTCCCCCTAGTGGAGTTTGCATACAATAACATCTACCGGTCCAACATTGAGATGGTCCTATTTGAGGCCTTGTATGGTTGGCGGTGTCGTTCTCCTATCGGGTAGTTTGAGCCGAGTGAGGGTAAGTTATACAGTACAGATTTGGTGCAAGATGCCTTGGACAAGGTGAAGTTGATTTAGGAAAGGCTTCGCATGGCTCAGTCCAGACAGAAGAGTTATGCGGATCAGAAGACGCGCGATGTATCATTTATGGTTGGCGAGAAGGTTCTCCTGAAAGTCTCTCCAATGAAGGGTATTATGAGGTTCGGGAAGTAGGGCAAGCTGAGCCCAAGGTTTATTGGGCCCTTCGAGGTGTTGAGATGGGTTGGGGAAGTTGCCTATGAGCTTGTTTTCCACCCAGCTTATCGGGAGTTCATCCGGTTTTTCATGTATCGATGTTTCGGAAGTACCATCCCGACCTATCCCATGTGTTAGACTTCAGTACTATTCAGCTAGATAGGAGTTTGAGTTATGATGAGGAGCTAGTTGCCATCATTGATAGACAGGATCGCCAGTTGAGGTCCAAGAGGATTTCTATAGTGAGGGTCCAGTGGAGGGGCCAACCAGTCGAGGAGGCGACCTGGGAGTCCGAGGAGGACATGCGGAGCAGATACCCTCATTTATTCATCACTTCAGGTACTTTTCTATGTCTGTTCGAGGACAAATGTTTGTTTAAGAGGTAGAGGATGTAACGACCCAACCAGTCGTTTGACTTTTTAGAACCTCGTTCCCCAAATAAAACTCTCCGTGCTTGCTTTAACTAATTTACGTCCCGCAGAGATGGTAGGTTCGGGATTTAAAATAGTTTGGATTGAAATATGCACATTTGACTCATTAGGATTTTCTTAAAAGGCTAAGTTTGACTTTGGTCAATATTTTGGGAAAACGGGCCCGAATTCGTGTTTTGATGATTTCGAAGGGTCTACCGGAAAATATGGGACCTGTACGTATGTCACGACCCAAA
The DNA here is from genome assembly GCA_026770625.1 of Nicotiana glauca. Classification (NCBI taxonomy): domain Eukaryota; kingdom Viridiplantae; phylum Streptophyta; class Magnoliopsida; order Solanales; family Solanaceae; genus Nicotiana; species Nicotiana glauca. The sequence continues at coordinate 50,519 of MU665759.1, forward strand.
ATCCACTAAGGGTCGTGGTGGCGCCGGACACCGCTGTCAGGCCAGCCAACTGAAATACTTAATTAAATTCTTATTTTAATAATTTCGAAAATACTTCTTTATTATGATTAAAGCAATACTCAGTATGTTCCTCCAATTAAATAATGAAATATTAAATCAACTTTCAAAATTTCTGAATAAATCCAAATACATCCCCAGAACCCCGAGTCAGAAGTACATGAGCAATTTTCTAAAGGAATCCAAATAGGTACAACGACTGCCCGGAATACAATTGGACAGAAAGTAAATAAAATTCTTAAGGAGACTATACTAGCTGCGGAATCGCCTCGAAGAAATACAACTCACCTAGTCTCTGCGCCCGTCATGCCGCTATGCCGCTAAGCCAGGAGCCACACAATAAACCTGTGCAACAAAATGCACAGCAAGTGTAGTATGAGTACAAAAACAACGTGTACCCAATGAGTGTCCCGCCTAATCCCGTAGGGGTAGAGACGAGATGGTCAACCTTGACATTCACTAGCAGTCCAATGATTATTTATCCATAATAAATATATTAAACAGTGGATTTGTTTTATAAACATGGTTCTAATCCAGATAGAGGAAAAAAATAAATATGTAATTCTTTCATGGAAAATTTCCTTAGATTTTCTTGTTATTATTAACAATATGATCTCGAGCCATAGTGAGGCATTAAACAACTCAAATAAGTTCAAGACAACAGCACAAACATGCGCAAATCATGCCGAGGTCGACGGCCCGCTCCAACAGAAATGTAAAGTGTGCACTGCTGAGGGTCGAGCGGCCCGTACCATAGATGCATCTATTTCACCGAGGCGATCGGCCCGTTCCAAAATTAAACACATACACTGCTCGCAAATCAAACATGCGACGCGGGTACACATCGAAAATCATGCACAAATAGCCAATTAGGAATTTATTCGGGAACAATTATCCAAGCAATTCCCCTTTTAATCAATTTTAGGGAAAGAAGTGTAATCCTTTAGGAAATCGTTTACAAATTCTATGTGATTCAAGCAATTCAAGCCATCAATGGGTTCATAATTAATCCAGGTATAACATACCTTTGGGTCCTAAACTACCTGGACAATAGCATAATAGTAGCTACGCACGGACTCTCGTCACCTAGTGCGTACGTAGCCCCCACAAATAGGAGCACATAATCATTTACTTCACCTATGGGGTAAATTCCCCCTCACAAGATTAGAAAGGAGACTCACCTCGCTCCGAAGATCCGCAACCTGCAATCTACATTCCTTCGAAGACTTGAACCAATGCGCAGAGCTCCAAAACTAGCCAAATAACGGCAACCTAATGAGAATATACTCAAACACTTGCTAACAATTCGAATTATACAATTTCCCAACTTTGTTTGGTGAAATGACCAAAATGCCCTCGAGCACACGTGCCCGGAATTCGAAATTTTTCGAAGATAAATATTACCCATGACCTTAGGAACTCAAATATATGATTTTCTCTTAATTCCATACTCAAAATCGTAACTAAATTCCGAGAATATAATTTTCTAGGTTTTCCTCTAACCCTCAATTTTCTACCCATTTTCATACTAAAATCCATACATAATTAATGTATTTAACTCATAATAGGTAGAAATAACTTACCTTAACATTGTTGATGAAGATCCTCTCTTGAACCCTCTAAAAATCGCCAAATGAAGTGGGAGAAATGAACCAAATTCGCAACTTAAATCATGCTTCTGCCTCCAGACATTTCCGCTTCTGCGGGAATATTTACGCTTCCGCGATTCCGCTTTTGCGGACAAAACTCTGCTTTTGCTATCCCTAAGCTCCATCCAAATTTCTGCTTCAGCGGAAACCAAACCACATCAGCGGTTCCGCTTAAGCGATCCAAAAGCCGCTTTTGCGGCTCCTCCCCAAGCCGGCCTTTCCGCTTCTGCGACCATTCCTCCGCAGATGCGGTCCCGCTTCTGCAGAACCTTGACCGCATTAACGGTCCTCAAGCCTTAGTCCAAAAACCACTTCTGCGACCACCCATTCGCCTCTGCAATTCCGCTTCTGTAGTCAACCAACCACAGAAGCGAAAGTACCAGCAACCAGATGCCTTCAGCTCCCTTCAAAATCCAATTTCGATCCGTTAACCACCCGGAATTCACCCGAGGCCCCCGAGAACCCAACCAGTCATACCAACCAGTCCCAAAACACATTACAGACTTGCTCGAGGCCTCAAATCACATCAAATAATTCCAAAATCATGAATTACACCTTAATTCAAGCTTTATGAACTTTGAACCTTCCGACTTCTACTTCTTATGTTTAAACCTATCAAATCACGTCCGATTGACCTCAAATTTTGCACACAAGTCATATTTGACACTACAGACCTAATCCAACTTTCGAAATTGGATTCCGACCCCGATATCAAAATGTCAACCTCCGGTCAAACTTCTCAAAAACCTTCAAATTTCTATCTTTAGCCAAATGGCTCCAAAATGACCTACAAACCTCCGATTTCACTTCCGATCGTTTCCCCAAATCTAGAATCACCATACAGAGCTATTCACAGTCTCCGAATCCCAAGCAGACATCGGTAACACTGAAATGCTCTTCAAGCCAAACTTAGGAAATTTCTTCTAAAATGCTAACTTCCACAATAGGCGCCAAAATGCTCCCGGGTTATCCAGAACCCAATCCGGGCATACGCCCAAGTCTGAAATCATCATGCGAACCTGCTGGAAGCTTCAGATCCTGATTCCGAGGTCGTTTACTCAAAAATCCAATCCTAGTTCATTCTTTCAACTTTAAGCTTCTCAAATGAGAATTTTCATCTAAATTTAACTCCGATCTTCCTGAATTTAAATTTCGACCATGTGAACAAGTCATAATACCCAAAATGAAGTTGTTCATGGCCTCCGACTGCTGAACGGAGCGCTGGTACTCAAAACGACCGGTTGGGTCGTTACATTCTCTCCCACTTAAACATACGTTCGTCCTCGAACGTGCTGAGAACTACACTGGAGTAGTCTGAAACCACTGTTTAGCACCTCATGCACCTTCCCGTGCTATCACAACTCAGTTGAGCACATTAGCTTGATAAATTCTGAAGATATTCCCTTTTATTCAAACAAATAAGCTTTAGAGCTCAATTCCAACATCCAGAATTCTATGTCAGGCCTGTTTCCAACATACGATCACCGTATCAATCAATATACGTTGTACCCAAACATGACTGCATAACTCTGCTGAATTCACACTTGCATCACTTTACTCATAGGACCAAAATAACATTTCCGTTTGAATTAATCGAAATTCCACGAATCCTATGCTCTGATTGCACCTCCTGACCTACATGGGTCTTGTTCTAACCTTTACAACACCGACACGGCGGAAGAGAGGATGCCGAAATTCATAACCAACTGTTGAATCAACAAATCATTGGGTCTATCCCCTGACATGAGTCATTGCCTCTTTCTGAACCATCTAATGGTCTTAGTTCCTTAATTCACTTCACATAATCCAATTGCATTGGTCCTAAGTCCAATAGTATCATCTCACCCAGTACGAACTGCTAAGGCAATAAGCCACTATGAATGCGTTCACAATCTCATATGACACCACAATGTGCCAATAGGCCCCCAATCCGAACATAACACCAGCAGGAAATGGAACTATGGAAGGAATTAACTAACCCCCGCACTAATACGGACTTTCCTTAGAAATAGGAAGCAGGACATACAAAATTGGCATATAGAAAACTACACTCATCATCACACTATTGCGGCGTGCAACCCGATCCACACAACATAACCATGGCGGCGTGCCATCCGATCCTTACAATATAACCATGGCAGCGTGCCACCCGATCCTCACAATATTACCATGGCGGCGTGCCACCCGATCCACACGTAGAACTCACATAAGGAGATACGCATCGAGCTAATTTGCTCATTGCAATAAAGTACCGAATCTAGGTCACAAGCATGCTAAGTGCATAATGCTATCCCTGAGGGGACATATAGCGCGATAAGCTACAAACTCAAGCACATCTGAGGTGCGATACAAGATCTAAATCTCAAGAGCCATCCTGCTCACATAACAGCATCGCAATACGGAACCTCAACACATACACAATTTATCAGGCCATCTCAAAACTCAAACGGCGCAATGTATCACTTCATGAAATATCTAACAACGAGATGACACCCTGACTACCCCATAAGGAGCGCATTACTGAAATGAACACAGCTGGCCTGCTATAAAGCCCAAATTCACATTTAAATCCATCCACCGACCTCAAGTCGATCCTGATCATGCCAAACTAGGCCAATAACCTTTCAGAGGTCCATGCTAACTTCTCTCTTCTCACAACACACAAGAACATCCATCATGACTGGAGCGAACCTCCACAGTCTATAACCCAACAAGCCGAGTGCCCTTCAGGCATAAATTCTCAAATTGATGACATTACCACAATCCTCATACTTGCTTAAATCTTTAGTCAATCAAGCGACTACATGTCACACTTACACAATCTTCCTGTGGGACACACTCCCACAATATTTTGAAATAATTATCGAGTCCGTACCTTTAAAGCTTCGGATACAATAACACTGAAAAACGATCAAGAATCCTTACCAGGAGGCAAAGCCTTTTTCACAACACATCGACCTCAGGTGGCGCTGAAGACAATACCAATTTACTTTAATCATTCAACCACTTCCTTGCTCATCCGAGCCTGTGATATCCTTGCCAGCCCAAGCTGGAACATTGATCTTTACTTTGAATTTCCATTCTACTCGCTGCACCCAATGTGCCAACATACGATAGAACACGATTTTCATCATAACCCCGAAATCGTTGATATTTTACACTTTATCATATAAGAGCTTTTCACTTTACTCACTTCAGGGGAACCATAGCAACACACAGGTATATTCCCATAACTGTAGGATATGCAAATCTACAAGTAGTGGTCCAAGCCACCATAGCCCTTTTCGAAATCCGCTTTTACTTAACGAGCCATAACAGAAGAATGCCCCTGATAAATCATCAATCATGGCTGCCGACAAACCTCACACGTACCGCCACAAATCAAACGCATAACTCGATCACACTGAATGAACGGACCATAGGCTCCAACATGCCAAATTCAACTATGGTGACTCAATCCCTTTCCCTCCAATTTATCCTTGATTACTTTGGAAATAGTACTCATTCTCTTCAACGCATAACATACTCCCTCTACACTCACCCCGAGTGACCTTGAATTGCGAGACCATGCTGTCTCAAATCCCACGAATTATTTCACATTTCTCAAATGCCATACCACAAG
>MU665759.1:57488-95892 GCA_026770625.1 Nicotiana glauca
ATCTATCTTCGTGGCACTTGAATCCACCATTGCTGCTAACTTTAAACCTTTCCAAAGGTCATCTCTATCGAGCCGTCAATATTAGAAATTCTGATTTGATCTTAAACCACCGCGTCATGCGATATCTGACAGTTGTACCTCCAATATTATTTCACAATACCCTGCCATAAAGGCGAATTGTAGCAGATTATAACATTGACGAACTTGGTACGTCCCAACAGGACCACGACACCCCATCATAGACGAAAGCTCCACCACGCTTGCAAATGCCAAGTCTCATTACTTTCATTAGCCCACATCTGACCATTCTTAATCCGACTGCCTTTTCCCCTGCCGGAAATAAAATATTGAATCCCTTGATTACATACTGAGTAAACCTCCCTTCAATTCCTTCACTGCCTCGACACGTGGGCAAACATCCTACCAGCACAACAACACTGCGGAAAATCGCTCATGAGCATCATGGCAACCTGTGCCTAGCCTCAAGGCTTTTAGAAGATCTGTTACTGAGCTGACCAATAGAATACCCTTCCATAAAGTGACTATAATAGTCCAATTAACTATACCAAGAAAATCATCCCGCACCACATTTGTAATGCCATTTCAATTCTTCAAATTCTCGATTTATAGCAAGCACTCGCGACGCATAAGATTGAGTAGAAAGGAATCAAAGGCATAAGCCTCAAATGAATAGAACCGCACGATAAGGAAATCAAGAAGGGAAGTACTCCTAACAGTCCTGCAACCTCTCGAGGATAAGTACAGACGTCTCCGTACCGATCCGTGAGACTCTACTAGACTTACTCATGACTCGTGAGACCGACGGGAACCTAGTGCTCTGGTACCATGTTGTCACGACCCAAAATCCACTAAGGGTCGTGGTGGCGCCGGACACCGCTGTCAGGCCAACTAACTAAAATACTTAATTAAATTCTTATTTTAATAATTTCAAAAACACTTCTTTATTATGATTAAAGCAATACTCAGTATGTTCCTCCAATTAAATAATGAAATATTAAATCAACTTTCAAATTTTTTGAATAAATCCAAATACATCCCCAGAACGCGGAGTCACAAGTACATGAGCAATTTTCTAAAGGAAACCAAATAGGTACAACAACTGCCCGGAATACAATTGGATAGAAAGTAAATAAATTTCTGAAGGAGACTATACTAGCTGCGGAATTGCCTCGAAGAAATACAGCTCACCTAGTCTCTGCACTCGTCATGTCGCTATGCCGCTAAGCCACGAGCCACACAATAAACCTGTGCAACAAAATGCACAGCAAGTGTAGTATGAGTAGAAAAACAACGTGTACCCAATGAGTGTCCCGCCTAATCCCGAAGGGGTAGAGACGAGATGGTCAACCTTGACACTCACTAGCAGTCCAATGATTATTTATCCATAATAAATATATTAAATAGTGGATTTATTTTATAAACATGGTTCTAATCCAGATAGAGGAAACAAATAAATATGTAATTCTTTCACGGAAAATTTCCTTAGATTTTCTTGTTATTATTAATAATATGATCTCGAGCCACGGTGAGGCATGAAACAACTCAAATAAGTTCAAGACAACAGCACAAACATGCGCAAATCATGCCGAGGTCAACGGCCTGCTCCAATAGAAATGTAAAGTGTGCACTGTCGAGGGTCGAGCAGCCCGTACCATAGATGCATCTATTTCACTGAGGCGATCGGCCCGTTCCAAAATTAAACACATACACTGCTCGCGAATCATACATGCGATGCAGATACACATCAAAAATCATGCACAAATAGCCAATTAGGAATTTATTCGGGAACAATTATCCAATTACAAGCAATTCCCTTTTTAATCAATTTTAGGAAAAGAAGTGTAATCCTTTAGGAAATCGTTTACAAATTCTATGTGATTCAAGCAATTAAAACCATCAATGTGTTCATAATTAATCCAGGTATAACATGTTTTTGGGTCCTAAACTACCTGGACAATAGCATAATAGTAGCTACGCACAGACTCTCGTCACCTCATGCGTACTTAGCCCCCACAAATAGGAGCATATAATCATTTACTTCACCTATGGGGTAAATTCCCCCTCACAAGATTAGAAAGGAGACTCACCTCTCTCCGAAGATCCGCAACCTGCAATCTACATTCCTCTGAAGACTTGAACCAATTCGCAGAGCTCCAAAACTAGCAAAATAACGGCAACCTAATGAGAATATACTCAAACACTTGCTAACAATTCAAATTATACAATTTCCCAACTTCGTTTTGTGAAATGACCAAAATGCCCTCGGACCCACGTGCCCGGAATCCAAAATTTTTTTAAGATAAATATTATCCATGACCTTAGGAACTCAGATATATGATTTTCTCTTAATTCCATACTCGAAATCGTGACTAAATTCCGAGAATATAATTTTTTAGGTTTTCCTCTAACACTCAATTTTCTACCCATTTTCATACTAGAATCCATACATAATTAATGTATTTAACTCATAGTAGGTAGAAATAATTTACCTTAACATTGTTGATGAAGATCCTTTCTTGAACCCTCTAAAAATTGCCAAATGAAGTGAAATAAACCAAATTCGCAACTTAAATCATGCTTCTGCCTCCAGACATTTCCGCTTCTGCGTTTCCGCTTTTGCAGTCCCTAAGCTCCATCCAAATTTTTGCTTCAGCGGAAACCAAACCGCATCAACGGTTCCGCTTAAGCGGTCCAAATGTCGCTTCTGCGGCTCCTCCCCAAGCCGGCCTTTCCTCTTCTGCGACCATTCCTCCGCAGATGCGGTCCCGCTTCTGCAGAACCTTGACCGCATCTGCGGTCCTCAAGCCTTAGTCCAAAAACCATTTCTGCATCCACCCATTCGCCTCTGTGATTCCGCTTCTGCAGTCAACCAACCGCAGAAGCGAAAGTACCAGCAACCAGATGCCTTCAACTACCTTCAAACTCCAATTTTGATCTGTTAACCACCCGGAATCCACCCGAGGCCCCCGAGACCCCAACCAATCATACCAACCAGTCCCAAAACACATTACGGACTTGATCGAGGCCTCAAATCACATCAAATAATGCCAAAATCATGAATTACACCTCAATTCAAGCTTTATGAACTTTGAACCTTCCGACTTCTACTTCCGATGTTTAAACCTATCAAATCTCGTCCGATTGACCTCAAATTTTGTACACAAGTCATATTTTACATTACGAACCTACTCCAACTTTCGGAATTGGATTCTGACCCCGATATCAAAAAGTCAACCTCAGGTTAAACTTCTCAAAAACCTTCAAATTTCTATTTTTAGCCAAATGGCTCCAAAATGATCTACGGACCTCCGATTTCACTTCCGATCACGCCCCCAAATCCAGAATCACCATAGCTATTCACAATCTCTGAACCCCAAGCAGACATCGGTAACACTGAAATGCTCTTCAAGCCAAACTTATGAAATTTCTTCTAAAATGCTAACTTCCACAATAGGCGCCAAAATGCTCCCGGGTTATCCGAAACCCAATCCGAGCATACGCCCAAGTCTGAACTCATCATACGAAACCTGCTGAAACCTTTAAATCCTGATTCTGAGGTCGTTTACTCAAAAATCCAATCCTAGTTTATTCTTTCAACTTTAAGCTTCTCAAATGAGAATTTTCATCTAAATTTAACTCCGATCTTCCTGAATTCAAATTCCGACCATGCGAACAAGTCATAATACCTGAAATGAAGTTGTTCATGGCCTCCAACTGCTGAACGGAGCACTGGTACTCAAAATGACCGGTCGGGTCGTTACAACGTATGCCCGAAATCGAATTTCGAGGTCCCTAGCCCAAGTAATGAATTTTTATATTTGAAATTGTTAAACTGAAATTCTATGGATTTAAAGAAACTAATTAATGATTAATCACATTGGTATTTGGCTCATATGTTGGTTCCGAAGCCTAGTACAGGTCCGATATAATATTTAAGACTTGCCCACAAAATTTGGTGTCAATCCGAATAGTTTAAGGGCGTTTTGGCCTGTTAGAGGGAAACTAAGAACTTGAAGTTCATAAGTTTGATTCAATTGGTTTTAGGAGGTGATTCTTAGATTTAGCATTATTTCGGGTATTCCGAAGGTGCGAGTAGGTCCATTTCGTAATTTCAGACTTGTCGATATGTTCGGGCGAGGCCCGGGAGCCCCGAGCGTCAATCGGACGAGGTTCGAATGAAGTGAAAATTTTTTAGAAGTGCTGAAGTTGCTGCTTCTGTCATAACCGCACCTGCGGTAGGTGGATTGCAGTTGCGAGACCGCAGGTGCGGTCCATCTGTCGCAGATGCGGCCCAGGGGAAGGCCAGGCAATACTGCAGAAGCAGTATTCCAGCCACAGAAGCAGCTCCGCAGAAGTGGACAAAAGACCGCAGAAGCGGTCCCAGCTCCTCTTGGCATGTTCCGCAAGTGCGGACGTTTTCTTGCAGAAGTGGACCGCATGCGAAAAATGTTGGGGCAGTGAGCTTCATTTAATTAGAGCTCCAACCATTTTTGACCATTTGGCACACGAGTATTGAGCAACTTTGGAGCTCTTGAGAATGGATTTTCACATAGCATCATGACGTTAGTTCATCTCCCTTATTTCTAAGTTTAACACTCGAGTTTTGGGTAGATTAATACCTAAAGATTTGAAGAAATCAAGGGGTTAGAGTTAAACCTAGGGTTTTAGTAAAACATAGATTTTACCACAAAATTTGTTATGCAAAGAACTAGAAATTGTATATTATTGATCCTTAGGTTATAGAGAACAACTTCCTTTGAAAATTTTCGGAATCCGGGCACGTAGGCCTGGGTTCGGATTTTAAGAAACTTGTGTTAATGGTTAAGAAATTGCTTAAGTAGTTAGAATTCGATATTTGTGAGCTTATATTGATTAGTTCCTACCTCACTTAACTAGTTTGGGATCGTTCGGCTCCAAATTGAGGTTTGGGCTCGTTCTTGGTATTGAAAGTGCACTTGGAGCGAGGTGAGTCTTCTTTCTAATCTTGTAAGAGGAAATTATCCCCATAGGTATAATAATCGAGTAATTTCTACTAAATGCGGGGGGTTACGTATACACTAGGTTACGAGAGTCCGTACGTAGCTACTATCATGTTATTTTTCCGGGTAGTTTAGGACCCGTATCATGCTATATTTGTGAATGTCTCTATATTTTCTTGCTAATGTGATCACTTAGGATATGGTAGAAATTTGGGAAGGAATATAAGCGAATATATATATACTTGTTGGACACTTGTATGAATTTATTTGGAGATAAATGCGTATTCATGTGATTTTTTATATTAATTGACATTTGTGGATCGGGCCGATCGCCTCGGTAGAAATAGATGCATCTATGGTTCGCGACATTCGACCCTCTAGCAGTGCACAGTTTATTTTCTGTTGGATCGGGCCGTTGACCTCAGCATAATGTGCGCATGAGACTTTTATATATGTGTGTGTGTGCGCGCGCGCGTGTGTGTGTGTGAAATCTTATCCATGACTTGTTCTATTAAATACTTGAAATGTGTATGGTTAACTGTAAAATTGTTAAGGACCTGACTTATCACCTCTTGTTGCATGTTGTTGATTAATTGTAACTATCATTTCTAGCAGAACACTTTATTATATTATTTGACCCTAGTAAATGTTAAGTCGACCTCTCGTCTCTATTTCTTCAAGATTAGACGGGACACTTATTGGGTACATATTGTTTATGTACTCATACTACACTTCTATACTTAATTGTACAGGATCTGAGGCAGGTACATCTGGGTATCAGTTTGGTGTGCACCCCTGATTTATAGCTTGAGTCTTCCACAGTGAGCTGCTCCCTTCCAGTGACGTTCAGCAGCTTGATGGAGTCTTTTTCTTACTTTTGCTGTCTATTCTATCTCAGACAGTAGGATAGTTTTATTATTTTGTAAATTCTACTAGTTGCCCATTACTTGTAATACTAGGCCTTGGCCCACACGTTGGTAGACTATCGTTTTTTTTGGGGTTGTATAACTATTTCGTCACATTATTGTCAATTCTTGATATGACTTGAGCTTTATAAACTTCTGCCCCTATTTTGGGTAAAAGTAAAAATGAGAACTAAAGTACATTTTCCGCGTTGGCTTGCCCGATAATGGTATGGGCACCATCATGATCTATTTTCAGAAATGGGTCGTGACAAGATATCTTAGAATTTTTTTTTTAAATTTACATTATGTGTCATTTTAAAAAAATCACTATTACTAACAAACTGATATGATATTCGAAATTGATTTAGAATGCAATTTGAGTAGTTCTCATTGAGGTTAAGCCAACAATTTTAAGACAATATATGCATGTTTTGTAATAATAATCAACTAATTTAAAATTTAATTATTCAAAGAATAATTTTTTTGTATATATAGAGTATTAAAAATTTAAATTCTAGGGCTAGAGATATCAATAAACTTAAAGTGGTATCATACTGAAATAAATTCGGCCAAAGAATCATTTAAATTTTTAGATAGTCGATTAAAGTGAATTTTAAGTTAAGGATAAATATCCCCACTTGCATCATTATAAAGATAATCATTATTAAAATGTATATAAAGTTTTAGAAATTGAAATTTCAAAATCGAAATATTTTTTAAAAGATAAAATCATACCAAATAAGAGTTCAAGTCGTAGTATAAGCGTCACGTTGTAATCAAAGAATCGTTTATATTGTGTCAACCTTTGTGCTTTGCCATAAATATGAGTTATTATTTCATTTTGTGGCTATTTTTAGGTTCCAATGACACCTATGAGAATAGTGCAAAAATAAAATTATCACTCCGAGAATTGAAAAAATATTAGTCTTTTTTCATGTAGTGTCTCTTAATTAATATCTGACGATTATCTATAATTATTTAGAAGGTTTATATGTTAAGGCTATTTACATACAATTTAAATAACTCAGATATTTAACTTGGTTATTGTCAAATATCAAAATGGAGTAAAAAGAATTCACTAGCTAAAGAATTTTTATATTTTTAGATAGCCAAATAAATTGAGTTTTGAATTAAGAATAATATTTTCAATTACATTATTATAAAAATAATTATTATTGAAAAATAATGTTTTAGAAACTAAAATTTTAAGAAAGAAATATTTTTTAAGAGTTATCGACACACCAAATAAGAGTACAAGCAGTAGTAAAAGAGTTAAGTCTTATCCAAAGAGTCATTCATTGTCTCAATATTTGATTATATTTGCCATAAATATGAGTTATTACGTTGCTTCCTGTCTATTTTTAGGATCCAATAATACCGGGAAGAATGATATCAAAAAAGAAATATCGAAATGGTTAAATTTTTTCATGTAGTTAATATCCAATGATTATCTATATTTTCTGAGAAAGTATAAATTTTAAAATTACTTACATAAAATCCAAATAACTTAAACATTTGACTTGATTAGTGTCCGCACATCCGCTTGGGTACTAATACTAATAAAACAAGTGCTTACTGCACGTTCACTTTACACTTAACTCAGACAATATCACAATGACCATCATATAATTATAAATCTTTTGGCGAATAATAATTCTCATGACCTGGAATGTATATGCAGTTTATGTTGCAACTGTGTATAGATCAATATGAATTTATCTATATCCATATATTAATAGTTTTGTTTTTTAAATTACTTTTATGTCGAATAAAATTTCATGTAATTATTTTCTCATATTTAAGACTTTAATATCAATAAAAATGTTGCTTATGAAATCTTTTTGTATTGTACTATTTAAAATCCTAATATTTTGAATTTTAAAATCAAGAAGTTGAGAGGCAGGAGGTTTTGTCATATCCAAAACAAAATCAATTAAATTTTATTTATTGATCCTTTCTTATTCGAACTATGGTGGATTCTAAAAGTAGCGAAGCATTTTTCGTATATAGATTTATTATTTGAATGATGTAACATGACTGTAATTCATTTAATATTATATTTGGACGATGTTAAGTTAGTACACCAATAATATTTTTCTCTTCATCGAATTTTTTATATAATATTTAAAAATTTCACTCGCCATTAAAAAAGTTAATAGATAATAACTAAGAATATAAAAGAGAATGAGAAAGAGAAAGATAGAGGAAGAAAGACGACAATCGGATAACTTTGATGGTTGGAGGCTGCCAGGTGTTTGCCATAATTTTCTTACTATATTTGATTTTTCTATCTCTTGAAGGAAAAAGACAATATAATTATCTTAATTGAGTTTTTCTTTTTGTAAAAGAAAATTATAAATCTTCAATATTTGGCTGGTCCTTTTTCTTGTAGGGAAATATTTGGACTTCTATAAATTGAGGATCCTTCTTCACATTCAGTAGCATCCACAATGTAGCCATATGAGGTCTGAGAGTCGTAGTTAGGGGGAGAATTTTACGGGAGAAATGTTAGTGTGTCACTTGTGTTTGCCTCTTCGTGTGGTTGTTCTCTCGAAATTTTGTACTCTTTTTTTATAGTGGATTGCTCATCTCTGCCGTGGATGTAGGTCAGTTGACCGAACCACGTTATATGTTTGTGTCTTTTTTGGTATATTTCTCTTTTTTTGTCGGAATTATCATCTGGCGGTCTGAGCTCCACCTCTATGACCTCTACTTCAACCTCTAGTACCTCTACCCACACCTCTAGCTGGCTGGGCGGACTGTGGAACACCTAGTGCCTGAACCATGGCACGAGAACTCTGATGTTGAGAGCCACCTGGCGCGTGAAGGCAATACCTAGCAATGTGCCTCGTGTCACCACAAGTGAAACAAGCCCTCGACTGCTGGGGATGACGACCCTGGAAACTCTGAAGCGGTGGTGCACTAATAGGTGCTGGTGGTGCACTGAAAGACTGCTGATCGGAATACTGCATCTGAGGACCACGGCTACCAGAAGCACCGTGAGAAACCTAGAGGGCTGACTGGAAAGGCCTAGAATGCTGACCCCTATCATACGAATCTCTGCCTCCGGACGAAGCACCACTAAATCGGCCTGACTGACGGGGTCTCTTATCTGCCCTGTGACAATACCACCTCAATCTTCCGGGCCACATTGGCCGCCTCCTGAAAGAATATCTCGCTCGCAGCCTCTCTAGCCATCTGGAGGTGAATAGGCTGAATGAGTCCATCAATAAACTGTATCACTCTCTCCCTCTCAGTGGGAAGTATAACAAGAGCATGGTGAGCCAAATCAATAAACCTGGTCTCATACTGGGTGACTGTCATGGATCCTTGATGGAGACGCTCGAACTGCTTCCGATAGGCCTCTCATTGTGTAATAGGGAGAAACTTCTCCAGAAATATATGCGTGAACTGCTCCTAGGTCAAGGCTAGAGATCCTGTTGGTCTAGCTAAACAAAAATCCCTCCACCAAGTCTTGGCGGATCCAGACAACCGAAATGTAGCGAAATCAACCTCATTGGTCTCAACAATACCTATGTTCCGGAGAACCTTGTGGAAGTTGTCCAAATAATCCTGAGGATCCTCGGTAGATGCACCGCTGAAGGTAGTAGTGAAAAGCTTGGTGAACCTATCCAATCTCCATAAAGCATCGGCAGACATAGCTGCTCCATCACCGGCCTGGGCTACCACACCCGGTTGAGCTGCTCCAACAGGCTGGACTGTTGGAGCCTGAACCTGGGGAGCTACCGACTCCGGAGTACGAGTAGCAGGAGTCTGGGCCCCTCCTCCAGCTTGAGAAGTGGCTGGTGCTACAGGGAGTAAACCTGCTCGAGTGACACTCTCTATAAGGCCTACCAATCGAACCAAAGCATCCTGAAGAACTGGGGTAGCAATAAATCCCTCTGGGACATGAGTTGGGCCCACCGGCACTGCTGGGGCCGGAACCTCCTTGTCAAAATCAACATAAGGCTCTGCCACTGGTGCTGTTGCTCGGGGTTGAGCTCTTCCCCTTGTCACACCTCCTTCTTACCACTACAACCCCGGAAGGGGGTATAATAAGCGGAGTTTTTTCAATTAAAGGACAATCGAAATGGGATTTATTATTAAGAGTTTAGAGTCGCCACTTGGGAGATTTATGGTGTCCCAAGTCACCTGTTAAGATCCCGAATCGAGAAAAAGATTGACTCTGTTTTACAGTCCGCGAACACAGAAATCCGGGTAAGGAATTCTATTAACCTGGAAAGGTGTTAGGTATTCCCGAGTTCCGTGGTTCTAGCACGGTCGCTCAACTGTTATTATTGGCTTAATCATCTGATTTTAAACAATTATGAACCTTTGTGCAAGTTTTAGCTTTTTAATTGCTTTTATTCATTTTATTTAAAGAAAACTGCAACGTTATTAAAATACGTCTCGAACCACGTCACATAAATGCACCCATGACTTTTGACATATTTTAACATCGTTGAGATTTGAATTTGGATCACATAAATGTGCACCCAAGTTTAGGGAAGTAAATTATTAAATAGCGCGCCTAAAGCAACTACGCATCCTTCAAGTTTGTGAGGGCCATGGAAATTTGCTAAATGGCACGCCTCGAATTCTAAAAGATTAAAATTAATCAAATGAGGGCCATGAGTTTGAGATTTTATTTAGCATGGCATACCTTGATTTATTCTAAAAGTTTTGATTATTCGCAAATGATATCTAATTACAATTCAATGACAGGAAAATTTACAAATCAATCCCAGTTATGCAAATGATATTCCAGCAGTTACAGAGCGATCAAACGGACAAAACGGCACATTAAGACAACCTCACTGCTGATGCCATCACGTTAGGCATGGATTACTACTTTGTTAACATGTGAATTTCCATCAACAACAAACAAATTTATCAAATTATTAACACTAGAAACTAATTAGAGAAAAGAATTTTAGGCATATTCGACACATCACATGCTAGATTCATAAAATCGAACTTAAATGTGACATAAACAAACTCAACAAATTAAGCCTATATGACCTTATATTAGAACCAACAGCATATATCCTCCAACAAAACGTATGATTAATGAATCATGGTATAACTTGTTAAATCAATTCGCTTGCAAATCTGCCGAACTAGTCACGAACATGAAACACATTTATAAGATATTTAATCACCTATTAAGAAATAACATCAAGACAACTAACTATATAATCACACCTTCCCTTTCTACCATGGATTTTATACATAATTACATTTACAACTTAAATTGGAACATGTTCCTTTCAACAATACAAATATATAAGCTGGCCTATATACTGATCACCAAATGTACTAATTATACAATCTCATAAACACCTACAACTTTCAGACATTACCAAAACGTTTAGCATGACCTTTCATGCACCTTTGGTGCTCCATAATGAGCTATTAGGCTAATAATACTGCAGCAGTCCATTCTAAGAGCAAACAGAAAGAAATATAATAAGATCAAGTTATGCTAAATAGTTTCAGAAGTGCAAAAATATTAAATAACAAACTGCGTCAGTACAAATTTCCATTTAAGAGAGCCAATCTTCATATTCATTCATTCTCATACATTAGGAGGTGAGACGAATACCTGAAAATCAACAAGAGAAATAGAAGAGGTGAACAGTCAACAGCACAGCAACAGAGTAATACCCAGCTTCAATCAGACAGTGACCTCACAGGCAGAATGCAAAACCAAGCAGGTGAAACCAGAAAATACCAAATATACAGGATTCAAACAGTTTTCCAAACAAGAAAGGCAGGGGACACAGAATTCTCTCAATGTGTATTTTCAATGTCTGTTTTTCAGTATCTTATGTGTGATCTCAAGTCTCCTTATGAACGCTATATCCTGATATTTCAACTCTCAAATTCTCTCAAACTTCATGTGTTCAGTTCTTACTTAAACTCTTAGAATTTTCAGCCTTTTCTTTCAGTATTTTAGGGTATTTTTTCTAATTTTCAAACTCTCTTTCTCTATCCAAATGCTCTCAATCCCCCCTCCCCCCCAGACTGCCTCAATTTTTCAGGATGTTTTGCTCTCAAATATCCTTCACTATCTTTCCCCTCCTTTGTTCTCAATTTCTATCTTAAAATCTCTCCGGCTCTACCCCTTAGCCTCTAAACTCTATCTCATTTTCTTTCAATGTGTGTCCTCAGAGTGTATCTATCAATATATTTTGTCTCTCTCAATGCCCTCTCCTTCTCTCTATTCCTCAGAGTATTTCAAGGTTCTTCTCAGAATCCATCTCCTGTTCTTTTTTAGAGTTCTCTCTATTAGAATGGATGTTCATGGTCCCCCCTTCAGCTCCAGATTCCTCCTAGTTATATATCAGTGAGTTTCCCCTCTTTCCAGCCCCTTTTTTCTTCTTTACAGTTGTACCTCTAGACCTTTTATTATTACCCCCATGCTTTTTACTTTCCAGCTCCTAAAAGGCATTTAACAGGGTGTCAATCCACTAGTAATTCCCTTTTCATTTTTAATTGACCCTACTGACTTAGTGTCTTTTAATTTAATAAGTTAGAACACCACTTAATTGTTAGCAACCTCTATTCCATTACTGAATGTTCCCTTAGGCTAGACTATCTAAACTACCCCCTATGATTATGGTATTACCCTTTTAAAATCCTAGTTATACAATTAGAACCTCTGAAAATTCTAAACACTTACAGAATAAACAAAGAATTCACTAATACACAATTGCTAAGAAATAAGAATCAGTTTCTGAAACCTAAAGGCTTAGCATTGAAACATTATCATAAATAACCCTTCATATGAACAATCTATGGATATTAGCAAGAAACTAACAATGAAGAACTTATTTGAATCATCAAAACAGTTACACCAACTCATTAACAGGGAATCAAACAATACTAAGCATGATGGTTTCAATTTCATTGAACCTAGTGACCTTAGGGCCAATTCCAATACCAATCTTAAACACAAAAGCTAGTTAATAAATCTAAAAACCAAACATAATAGATAAAATAAAATCAGAGCATAGATCAGTCAGAACCTAGACTAATCAAGATAAAAAAGAAGAAGAAGTGAAGCAAGTACTAAAATGAACATCAAAACTCAAGGAAACTTACCGTTTGGACTTGAAACTGCTATTTGACCTTCTCAATTACACTACAAGATGATGTCGCTCATATGTTTTTTGTCAAGAACAGGTGAAGGACATCATTTTCGATGTAATTGGCCCTAAAACTTCATAAGATTGTGTCCTTGACCCTGCCTGCGTAGTTTCTATTTTAGGCTCTTAGGGCTCAAACCTTTGATTCGATATTCAAATTGTTCCAGAGATGTTTGAGGGAAAAATATACGGGATTTGGGGTGAGGAAGGTGTGGTGGTCATTTGGTGTTAGTTTGGGATTGGTTTGAGGCGGCGCCGCCACCAGAAGGTGTTGGGGAATGGTGGCGGCTACTAGGGTTCATGGCTAAGAAATGATATTCGACACGTTCTAGGGGTCTTCGAAGGAAGCGAAGTTGGTATTTGGGATGAGGAGGTGATGGTGGTTCAGGGGTGTAATTTTGGTGGCCATCGGAGGTGGTGTCGCCAGACACGGCAAAGAGGCTGTTAGGGTTTTGCTTATTCGAGGAGCTAGGCTGGGATTTGAAGAAAACTAACGGTGGATCGGAGATGGGGAGGTTGAGAGGAGTTTATGGTGTATTTTTTGGGCTGATTGGACGCCGGTCGCCGCCGTAGGCGATTTTTGGCAGGTGGAAGGTGGCGATGTGAGGCGGTGAGTTCAGGTCTGTCTTTGAGTTGTTAGAGACGAGGGAGAGGTGGGGGTTCTGAGGGGGGCTGGGATGTGCAAAACACTTATATACGGGATGAGGGATTCAATCCAGACCGATAGATCAATTAAGATCGACGGTCTCGATCAATTGCTTAATAGAAACGACGTCATTTCTTTAAGTGGGAGACTAGGTCGATCCTGGATGAAACGGGTCTGGGCTGCACACGGGTAAGGGTGAAGGCTTCTGATCGTTTGATTGAATTAATTCAACGGCTCAGATCAAAAACCTCAAAACGACGTCGTTTTGGCTTTATGAAGGGCGGACTGGATTGGGCGTGGAATTGGGCTGGTTTTTGGGCGAAACTGTTTGGGCCTGGAGTGGATTGAATTGGAATTGGCCCAAATCTGATTTTCCTCTTCTTATTTTCTTTTACTTTTCAATTTTTTTCCTAATTAAAATAAAATACAAACCTAAATGTAACCTCGACCAAATTATCCTAAAAATATCAATTAACTCTAAGTAGTAATTATCACAAATAATTAAATATCAAATTAAAAGAAAATTACATAATTTTGACATTAAACACTAAAATGCAAAGTATGTTATTTTTTTGTGATTTTTTATTTTTGTAAAACAAGTAATTTACTACTTAACTTAAGAATTGTAAAATTAAATCCTAAATGCAATTGCAACATATTTTTTTGTATTTTTTCATTTATTTTCACAAATAAACATGCAAGGACAAATGCAAATATTGACAAAAAGATTCCACAAAAATTTACAAAATTGCACATAATAAAACAAACAATTTTTGTTTTGATTTTGTGGGAGTAATTCATGTGAGGCAAAAATCACGTGCTCACAGCTGCCCCTCTTTGCTCGTAAACACGAAGAGTTTTCGTGCAAAGATAAAGTGAGCGGATACGAGCGATTTTTGCCCGTTTGAATACTCCGTGTGAAGCATTTTTTGAAAGATCTTGACCGAACCTTTGCTTCAAAGGTTTCCTACATATCCTTGGCTAAAAAGAAATTAGGTCAATGTAGTTCGGAGAGTTTTGGTAGCTGGGACTACCATAAAGCTGTGGTTACTGTTGTTGCTGCTGCTACTTGCTGACCCCTTATTACACCATGCTAAAAGAAAAATCAAGAAGCTAGACTAAGCTATGATCTATGAATTACAAAGGCTTATTCTCAAACTTGCTCTGCGAGCGTTGCTGCCTTGTTGACTTGCATTCTCTTACAGCAATCCTTTTGTTGCTGTCTTGCACCGAATTCATGAGATGTTCTCCCCTTTCTTCAGGCGGGTACTTGATTATTGATTCTTCAAATGCTTTCTCTTGATCATTGTCGTCTTCCTCTATTCTTCAGGCGGGCTCCTGATTACTTGATCATGAATGGTACGCCTCTGTTCTCTAGGCGGGCTCCTGAGTTCAACAGCTTAAAAGGTATGCCTCTGTTCTCCAGGCGGGCTCCTGACTTCAAAACTTGAAAAGGTATGCCTCTGTTCTCCAAGCGGGCTCCTGATTTCAACAACTTGAAAGGTACACCTCTGTTCTCCAGGAGGGCTCTTGACTTCTGAAACTTAAAATGTATGCCTCTATTCTCCAGGCGGGCTCCTGACTTCAAAACTTGAAAAGGTACGCCTCTGTTCTCCAGGCGGGCTCCTAACTTCAAAACTTGAAAAGGTACACCTCTGTTCTCCAGGCGGGCTCCTGACTTCAACAACTTGAAAGGTATGCGTCTGTTCTCCAGGCGGGTTCCTGACTTCAACAACTTGAAAGGTACGCCTCTATTCTCCAGGCAGGCTCCTAACTTGAAAACTTTAACAAAACAAAGAAAATTTTCTGTCCCAGTTTGGCGGCTGTTTGGTACTTGCTCTCTTTTTAGGGAAAGTTTTCTCCTCTATCAACAACACTTCCTGCCCCTGTTTCAAACACAAAGAAAAAATTGGTCAGTTTAGGGTGTGGTGATTGGATGTGATACTCCTACTGGGGATGGTTCTCCCTTCTTTCCTTTCCATATTCGGTTTTGTCCGACTACCTTGAACTTGATCGAGAATTTCCAACCCTCTGACTATTCCTTATCCACAAACTTCCTGCTTCCACTTCTAGTCTTTCTTATCTGATCCAATTCCTTTCACGGAATCTTAGACCTTTCCATCATTTGGATTTCCAATGATGCCTTTCACGTCTCATCATATCATCGTCGGCCTGTCCTAGCCACACTTCGCTTCGCACCATGTTAGAAACTTGTAGTAAGATTTGAAATTCCTTCTTATTTGTTAGAATCAATTTATTATTGAAAAAGCCTTAGCCAAAAGAAAAAGATGCGATGATTTCAAAAGATAAAAAAAAAAGAGAATATCTCCCTTTGGAAGACCGTTTGAGAAAATAAAAAGGACTTATCTGAATGAGATAACCGATCCCAATGATCATGTTATGCATTTCAGATTAATCAACCCAGTCTATTCATTTCAATCAACTTACAATCATCTTGCTCCGTGCCTCAAGTTTTCCATAACCCAATTCTTTGCTAAATCATCATCTTTGTTCTGCTTGATGTTTTGATGGATTTCTGCCGCCCGCCTTATCTCACATACCCCTTTCGCTATTCCTCGCCACCTTATGGTGCCTGTGAAGGTTTTCACCAATAAGACTCTCTCATTTTGGGTTTCTCTCATCTTTCAATGCCTTATAGTGCCCTTCGAGGGTTTTTACCATTATGACTCTCTCGTTACTCTCAACCTTCGTCGCCATACAGTGCCCTTGCGGGTTTTCACCAATAAAACTTTCTTATTTTTCATTTTTCTTGCTTAAACCGGAGTGTTGCCCCTGATATGAATCATCTTTGCTTGCTTAACTTGGCACCTCTCGAAGACTGATCTGGAGGTCTTTCTATGGACATTAATATGGGTTCTTGGATATGGTTGGAAAGAAAAAGGGTATCATAAAGCTCAACCAAATTCAATGGGTAGAATTACAACTTTTGGAATCAGCTTTCTTATTGCAAACACAACTTCTGTCCCAGTTTCTTGCTTGGGGATCTTCCGATTTATATTTCCCTATGACCGAGCCGTGAAGTTGCCTACGTATCCTTAAAATGAATCAGGTCAAACGTAGTTCATCCAAATTCCTTGTTGTTACAGTTTTTCTTTTAACTTATTATTATATATTTTCCTTTCCTGTTTTTCTTTTCTTTATATATATATTTTTTTCTTTTCTTTCTTTTTTTTTCCTTTTTTCTTTTCTTTCTTCTCTTTTCCTTTCTTCTTGGTTATTGATTCCAAAATAGGGGTACGAAATAAAATAAATAAGGCACAAAGGGGTGAATAAATGGTAAAGTGTTTAGATAGTAGAACAAATTACCTTCGTCATTTCAACAATCGAGATAATGCCAAGTATAAACAATCAGTGATTATACTAAAGAAATCATACATAATATCTCTTGACTGCATCAGAATTGATAGTCATATCTATGCATTTTCCTTCAATATATGTTAAACATAAAGCACCATTGGATAATACTCTGGTTACAATAAACGGTCTTTGCCAATTCGGGGCGAATTTGCCCTTTGCTTCAACCTGATGTGGAAAGATCCGTTTCAACACTTGCTGCCCTACTTCAAACTTTCTGGGACGCTCCTTCTTGTTATACGCTCTTGCCATCCTCTTTTGATACAATTGGCCATGACATACTGCTGCCAATATTTTTTCATCAATTAAACTCAACTACTCCAAACGGGTTTTGACCCACTCATCATCATCAATCTCCGCCTCGGCGATAATCCGAAGAGATGGGATTTCAACTTCCGCAGGGATCGCTACTTCAGTGTCGTATACCAACAAGTAAGGAGTTTCACCTACTGAAGTATGAGCATTGGTGCGATAACCCAACAACGCAAATGGTAACTTTTCATGCCATTGCCTGAAACTTTCTACCATTTTCCTCAGTATTTTCTTTATGTTCTTGTTGGCCGCCTCAACTGCTCCATTTGCCTTAGGACGATATAGGGTGGAATTGCGATGTGTAATCCTAAACTTCTAACCTACTTCTTTCATCAAATTGCTATTAAGATTAGCACCATTATCTGTGATGATTACCTTTGGGATTCCAAATCGACATATGATATTGGAGTGTACAAAATCAACCATTGCCTTCATGGTTACAGACTTGAAAGTTCTAGCCTCAACCCATTTGGTGAAATAATCAATGGCCACCAGAATGAAATTGTGCCCATTGGATGTTGCTGGATCAATGGGCCCAATGACGTTCACGCCCCAAGCAATAAAGGGCCACGGTGCCGACATTGTATGCAGTTCCGATGGCGGAGAGTGAATCAAATCCCCGTGTATCTGGCATTGATGAAATTTGCGCACAAAGTTGATAGAATCTCGCTCCATAGTGAGCCAATAATACCCTTCTCGAAGGATCTTCTTCGCCAATATATATACGCTCATGTGCGGCCCGCAAACTCCAGAATGTACTTCCGTCATGACTGCCATAGCTTGTTTAGCATCTATGCATCTTAACAATCTGAGTTCTGGTGTTATTTTATATAACACTCCTTTACTGCGAAAAAATCCACCTGCCAACCATCGAATTGCTCTCTTTTGATCTCATGTGGCTTGAATCGGGTATATCCCCATCCTGATGTACTCCTTGACATCGTGGAACCATGGTTCATCATCCAGCTCTTCCTCTATCATGTTAAAATAAGCATGCTGATCACGAACATGGATATGCAACGGATCGACATGAACTTTGTCTAGATGATGCAACATTGATGCTAAGGTAGCCAAAGTATCGGCAACTTCATTATGGACTCTTGGGATATGCCTAAACTCCACTAATCAAAACCGTTGACACAGATCATGCAAACATTGTCGATACGGTATGAGCTTCAAATCTCGTGTTTCCCATTCTCCTTGAATCTGATGTACCAGGAGGTCCAAGTCTCCTAAGACCAAAATATCCTGGACATCCATGTCCGCAGCTAATCGTAAACCCAAAATTCATGCCTCATACTCAGCCATATTGTTGGTACAATAAAACCGAAGCTGAGCCGTAACAGGATAGTGGTGCCCTGTTTCAGAAATAAGTACAGCTCCTATTCCAACTCCTTTCATATTTGCATCCCCATCAAAGAAAAGTTTCCAACCTGGCTTTTCAGTCAGTTCCAACTCGTCAATATACATCACTTCTTCATCAGGAAAGTACGTCTTCAATGGTTCGTATTCTTCATTGACCAGATTCTCAGCCAAGTGATCGGCTAGTGTTTGGGCTTTCATTCAGTCCTCGTCACATAGATGATATCAAATTCCATGAGTAATATTTGCCACTTCACAAGTCTCCTTGTGGGCATCGGCTTTTGAAAAATGTACTTCAACGGATCCAAGCGTGAGATGAGGTAAGTAGTATAGGACGACAGATAGTGCTTCAATTTCTGTGCCACCCAAGTCAGGGTGCAACATGTCTTCTCAAGATGAGTGTACTTAACCTCATAAGCCGTAAAATTCTTGCTGAGATAATAGATGGCTTGCTCTTTCCTGTCAGTGATGTCATGTTGCCCCAATACGCAGCCAAATGAATTCTCCAGGACCGTCAAATAAAGAATCAACGGTCTCCCTGTTTCAAGCAGAACCAATACCGGTGGGTTTGAATAATACCCATTTATCTTGTCAAACGCTTCCTGACATTCCTTTGTCCATTCGACCACAACGTCCTTCGTCAGCAATCTGAAAATAGGCTCACAGGTTGCCATGAGCTGAGCGATAAATCTGCTGATGTAATTCAACCTTCCCAACAGACTCATCACTTCGGTCTTGTTCTTCGGAGGTGGCAATTCTTGGATGGCCTTGATC
The DNA here is from genome assembly GCA_026770625.1 of Nicotiana glauca. NCBI lineage: Eukaryota > Viridiplantae > Streptophyta > Magnoliopsida > Solanales > Solanaceae > Nicotiana > Nicotiana glauca. Next base: position 77,014 of record MU665759.1, read on the forward strand.
TTCGACGGATCCAACTCGATGCCTCGTCGACTAACTATAAATCCCAACAGATTTTCGGACGAAACACCAAATGCACACTTGGCAGGGTTGAGTTTAATGTCATACCTACGAACCCTCTGAAAGAATCTCCTCAAATCTCCGACATGGTCAGCTTGCTGCTTTGATTTGATGATCACATCATCCACATATACCTCAATCTCCTTGTGAATCATATCATGGAACACAGTGGTCATTGCTCGCATGTATGTTGCCCCAGTGTTCTTCAGACCAAATGGAATTACTTTGTATCAATAAGTTCCCCACGGTGTGATGAATGTTGTCTTCTCTGCATCTTCTTCATCCATCAGGATCTGATGATACCCGGCATAGCAATCCACAAAAGATCCAATCTCATGTTTTGCACAATTATCAATCAAAATGTGGATATTGGGTAGTGGGAAGTTATCCTTTGGGCTTGCTTTGTTGAGATTGCGATAGTCAACATAACCTCGATTTTCCCATCCTTCTTTGGCACCGCCATAACATTAGCCAACCAATCAGGGTATCGAGTGACCCAAATAACCTTTGCATCTAGCTGTTTGGTTATTTCTTCCTTTATCTTCACACTCATATCAGTTTTGAATTTCCTAAATTTTTTCTTGACGGGAGGGAATGCCGGGTCAGTGGGAAATTTTTGAACCACTAAATCGGTGCTTAAACCCGACATGTCGCCATATGACCATTCAAAAACGTCTTTGAATTCTATAAGTGTTTTGATTAATTCTTCCCTGATATTCAGTTCAAATTGGACGCTTACTTTAGTTTCCCTGATGTTATCTGCATCCCTCAGATTGATGGCTTCTGTATCATTTAAGTTGGGCCTAGGTTTTCCTTCGAATTGACTTAGTTCCCTATTAATCTCTTCGAAAGCTTCATCCTCATCGTATTCTGACTCATAATCTACTTCTTGCACTATTATTTCCGAGTCAGATTGATTTTCTAGACCGGGTTGAGGATTCCTTATGCATGCCATATCATTAGGACCAGTATAAAGAGAACTGTATGGAAATGAAAAGAAGAAACAAAAATTAAAATCAAAATAAGGAATGAAGAAGAAATTTTCATTTTATTGAAGTACGGGATAACAAGATTTTGCACACTTTGACCAAAATAAAGACAATAAAAATCTAGATTGCAACCTTGGAATAATCCAGACAAAGAAAGAAAATTAGTGCCAACTACCAAGACTCCCTCCGAGTGGGGAAGAGGAGTAGCCCTCCAATTATTGACTTTTGCCCATGATCCGATGAGCGGCACATCCGCCTTGCTTGACCCTTCCCCAACTTCTACCATGTTAACCTTGGAAAATAACCTTTCGAACCCTTTATCTAAATCTCCATCAGCACCAATCAGTGATCTGGGAACTTTTAACAATAGCTGCTTTCTAACACCATGCCTAACGAAAGATCTGGACAGACGCGGGATTGGCTTTGGCAAGACCCATGCCTTTTTCTTCATTTTGCGGGCTTGTTTCACATCTGCCACGGTGGGCTGGAACCCCAAACCAAACGTATCCGAATTCTTTGGAAGAGAAACTGGCTGCACGATGCCTTGAAGATCAGCACCCAAACCCTTACCCGGTATAAAACCATTCTTTAACATTTCAGAAACCACCATGATAGTTGCGGCCGTTACTCTAGGAACTGGGATGCTTTTCTCCTCTAGGACCTTTTCCACTGGTACTGTGTCGGAGACTTGATATACCCACGGCCCTTGGTCGTCTTCCACTTCGATAAAGGGTACAATGGCATTACCCAGGGTACTCATATTATCTTCGTCGTGCACCACAATCTCCTGTCTATCCCACTCGAATTTAACCACTTAATGTAACGTAGATGGCACTGCCTTGGCAGCGTGGATCCAGGGTCGCCCCAACAAAAGGTTATAAGAGACCGCCATATCGAGCACTTGAAACTCCATGGTGAACTCCACGGGCCCTATTGTCAATTCTAGTATTTTGTCACCCACAGAATATTTTCCTACGCCGTCAAATCCTCGTACACAGACACTGTTCTTACGAATTCTATCATTATCTACCTTTAGCTTATTCAATGTGGAAAGAGGACATATATTTGCACTGGACCCATTGTCAATCAGATTCCGCGTGATCACAGAGTCTTCGCATTTCACCGTCAGATAAAGGGCCCTGTTATGTTCTGTGCCCTCCAAAGGCAACTCATCGTCTGAGAAAGTAACTCTGTTTACCTCAAAGATTTTGTTTGCTATCTTCTCCAGGTGATTCACCGAGATCTTGTCAGGGACTTGGGCCTCATTCAATATTTTCATCAGCGCTTGGCGATGCTCATCTGAGTGGATTAGCAATGATAGCAATGAGATCTGGGCTGGTGTTTTCTTCAATTGTTCCACAATAGAGTAATCCTGTACTTCCATTTTCCTCAAGAATTCTTTCGCTTCTTGTTCGGTCACAGGTTTCTTTATCGATGCCGGATTAGCCTTTCTCAACTCTGCGGGAGCAAAACACTGTCACGCCCCAAAATCCGAGGAGCGCGACCGGCGCTCAACCGAGTAAACCCGACTGAGCAAGCTTGCTATGTTTCATTCTACCCAAACTAGTTCATAAATAAAGAGGGGATATTATCCCATTTAGTAAAACGCAAGGAAATCTGTCGTTAGCAACCCTCATTTCATTCTTTGTAGTTGCTTCATTTAGTTTTCACAATATTACAAGTTTACAAATTTAATGAAAAACATGCTTATCAAATACCAACATTTCTAGCCCGGACTCCCAACATCAACCTCCACCCACAATAGTCTACGGAGCCTCTAAATACAAGATAAGAGCAATAGAGAAATGCCGGGAACAAGGCTCCGGCTATACCTTAAAATGTATTTAGAAAAAGAACAAAAGATACATAACATGACCTAGGGATGGAGTGGGGCTCACCAACATAGCTGAATAAAAGTAGAGGAGGTGCTACCGCCGGTGGACTGGAGTACCTGCTGTAGAACCACCTACAATCATAACACGATTGTAGCGCCCCCGGCAAAAGGGATGTTAGTGCTGTCGAATAGCACTAGTATGTAAGGCTAAAAGTACTATTTCAGAGTAGAATATCCGTACAAGCAAAGAATTCACAAACAATAAGTCAAGATCAACAATATTCTAACACCCAATTATGAAACATGTTGGTCCTCTACCTTATGAAAATAATATATATACTTTTTGTTTGGTTGGGAGATCTCTAGCACCGATATAAGATTTACCACCGTCTTTTATAGCACGGAGTCCGATCACGACCCGATCGGCTAAGTCATCCCTTTTTAGAGACATATACCAAATCACAAATTTCCAGTTTTTTTGATTTCCCAAGTATCAAATTTCCAAATTTATTGATTTCCAGCACTATACCACCATGTGTGCGGCATGGCGTCCGATCACGGCCCAATCGGCTAAGCTTCCTTCCCACATATGTCGTGTGGGTTGGCGTTACCAAATTTCAATGTTGCCAAGATCATCCCAATTAAGGGGAAATAAGCTCAATGCACCCCTACACCGGCACGTGTAGTTTCAGGAATGAGTCTTATGACCTACCCTTCCTCGGTGTTGCTAAAGATACTCCCGAAAACATATCTGATTCAATTTAGTATTGCACACAATTGTAGTAAAAATACAAGTATACAAATATATCATAAACGCAACCATGCTTACCTCAATATCCTTCGCAATTTATAGATTCCCATTAGTATTTCCAGTCACTAACAACAACAGTATTTCCTTGGCTCATTTGGCCATTCACAAGATTCTTTATTCCTGGCACGATGGCCGTATTCGATTTTTCACATTTTCATCCCTTTATTTCCAAAGATCACTAACTAATATCAATGTACCAAATATTTCGGAAATTATGTATTTTCAAATTCAACAAAGATAGAATTATCAAGCATAAGGGACTCTTCCCAGATAGGAATATACCAACCAACAATTATATCACACATTGAGCGGATCGTATCTATAAGGCAAAGCATTATATAAAACAGCCTCTTATGGGCATAGTTCGGGTACAAGACCGTTAGGCCATTCTACTTTTGGAAGTTAGCTCATAAGATTTGAGACTATTTTATATTTGTTTCACCCTTCCTTATTCGATTCATTTCCATATGTCATTACATCTCATCAACAAGTAGACAAAATCAACCAAGTCATTTAATACACACAATAGCAACTAGGAGCAGTAAACAGAGCAATTCTTCTCACCCAATTAGCATGCTAAACTTCTTTTAAGAGGCGACTCAGGACTATACAATTTTGGTAGGTAAACCACACTTAAACTTACAAACAAATATGGAATTCACTTCCGAGAGAGAAAGTTTAGCCTACATACCTCGATTGAGCTTTTCTTAAGTCCTACTATACTCCGAGACTCTTAGCAACGTCAATATCTTAGGAACATGACAAATCGAACCACAAATTAGAGAGGTGATCATATTTCTAGTTCATTTGAGCATATTTTCAAACACTTAGTGGGTATCATGCTTTTAAAACCATTTTGTGAAAGATCCTACCATCCCTCATCCCATCCTTAGCTCAAGACCTAACAAAATACTCTTAAGAACTCATGCATGAAAGATATCCACTTCTATCCTCATCAATTACCCTTCTAATGGTCTATCCTAGTTAAATCTAGAAATTAAGAGCTTGGATTTTAGACCCTTACCTTTTAGGAAGATGACCAAGGTGCCTTTCTTGACAAATATTCAAGGTTTAAGCAAGATATTATGGAGAAATATTGATGAAGAACTCCTTCTCCCTCTAGGACCCTTTCTCTCTCTCTAAATGTATCAGAAAATAAGCCTAAAATGAAGGGTAGGGTGTAATATATCGACACGGGGTCGGGTTATAAAATTAGAAAATTGGAGCCCCGAGTCAAGTATACGGTTGCATTTGCGATCGTAGAGTAAACATGCGGTCCACATAATGGAACGCAGAATGCTCCCCAAAAACTAAACATTCTGACTCGGTATGCGGTAAGAATGCGGCCCGCATTCATGTTCTGCGGTCGCAAAGTGCACCGCAAAACTGACCCTCGCACAAGTCAAAGGAAAATATGCGATGACTATGCGGTCCACATTTCGATTATGCGACTGCATTTTGACCGCATTACTGACTTCAATTTTAACCAACATTCTGCCTCACTCTGCGGCCGGTATGCGGTCCGCATTTCGATTATGCGACCGCATTATGGACCGCATTTCTTGCATTTTCTGGAAACTTATTCTTGACTTTTTTTTATACATTATTCAATCCGAAAAGGTCCGCGACGCTAATTTCTAACACATGTTCCTAACTTTGCACCACGGGATCCGGGTTTCGAGTAGGGATTTCACAGGGCCTTACAAACACCTTCCCGAACGAGTCAGACCCTGAGTCTCACAAACTTTTTCCCTGATCTCCTTCCCTTTATATGTTACCACCACTTGTTCATAACCCCAAGGGATAGCTTTATTGTTGATCACCGGCAACTGAGTTACTAGCTTTATAATAACAGGCTCGATGCGAGCACCCTTCACGACCATAACAGGTTTACTTGCAACCCCCAGTACCACCACTTTTTCTCATTCTGGTTTCACTGTAACAATGCTCGATGAACCTTTCTTGGCCACCCCAACTGGCTTGCTATTCACCCCTTTCAACTGGACCACCAATTTCCCACTGGTCATCTTCTCTTTTAAACCTGTCTCGCTGGAGCGGATCATCATTACTGTCTGCGAGGGTTTCTTTAGTTCCTCTACCTTGTGTACCAACTCAATCATATGGGTCTCATGGTGAGTCGGCAATGAATTCTGGTTGATATTCGGTGCCTCTGGAGCCTGAACCTCGATCCAACGAGTATCAATGAGCTCTTGGATAGCCGTTTTCAGTTTCCAACACTTCTTTGTATCATGCCCGGGGGCCCCTGAATAGTACTCACAATTTACTGAGTGGTCAAGGTTCCTTGGAGGAGGGTTTGGAAATTTAGCCTCAATTGGATTCAACATGCCCAACTGCCTCAGCCTATGGAATAAACTGGTATATGATTCTCCCAGTGGAGTGAAAGTCTTCTGTTTCTGTCCCTCTCGTTCCTGAAGCCTTGGTTAGGTTGGAAACCTATTCCGGTGGGATTTCTGTAGGCTCTTGGGGGTGGGTAGGTATTTTGTGGAGCTGGATATGGATTTTGTGGAGTCGGCGCATGCTATTGTGTGTGAGCCGGTATTTGGGTGTAGGCTTGTGCATGATGGACGGAAAAGTGGGGATCGGGTGGTGGGTAATAATGTTGTGAAGGGTTATATGGAGTATGGTAGTAATCTCGGAGCTGGGTTCGGGGTTGGTTGTAGTAGGGTGAGGGGCCGCTGGATCCGAACCAGGCTCTAGACTCGACCGTTGCATCATCTTCTTTCTTCTTCTTCCCGAGCACACCCCTGGTACCGCTCTGGATAGCTTGATTGGTTTCTTTGATTGCCAAGTAACTCATGATCTTGTTGGACTTAAGTCTTTCCTCGATCATGCTGCCCATTTTCACAACCTCATTGAAAGACTTGCCAATCCCCGTCACCAAGTGACCAAAATAATTTGGCTCCAAAGCTTGCAAAAAGTAATCAACCATCTCTCCTTCTTTCATTGGAGGGTCGACCCTTGCAACTTGTTCCCTCCAACAGAAACCGTGTTCCCTGAAACTCTCTCTGGGTTTTTTCTCTAGTTTTATCAATGATAGATGATCTGGAATGATTTGTAGATTGTACTGGAAGTGGCCGGTGAATGCTTCTGCCAAGTCATCCCAGGTGTACTACCTACCATGGTACTGTCGTGTATACCATTCTAATATAGACCCGCTCAAACTCTGGCTGAAGTATGCCATCAGTAACTCATCCTTTCCACCCGCCCCTCTCATTTTGCTGCAAAATCCTCGCAAATGTGCCACCGGAACACCATGCCCGTCATACAGATCGAACTTAGGCATCTTGAACCATGTTGGTGGCTGAACATCTGGGAACAAACATAAATCCTTATACGCCACACTGACTTGGTCGCCCAAACATTGCATATTCCTGAAAGATTGCTCCAGGCTTTTTATTTTCGAAACATTTCTTCTTGCTCCGGATTCTTGGGTTGTTTTTCAGTTTTGCGGAGATACCAAGTTGAGGATGGTAAAGGTATGGTTCAGGTGCTTTGAAGGTGGGTTCGGGATGGTAATATTGATTATCCTGTGTTTGGAATACAGGCTCACTGGAAGACCTGTGGAGTGGGGCTAGTGCAAGTGCCACAAAGATAGGGGTAATTGGTGGGGGGTATGGAACTGTCTTTAGGATTTGTGGTGTTTGGGAGGTGGTTCCCTGATGATGTTGAAAATTTGGGGATAAGTCTGAACAAACTACTCTGGAGACTGGGTGGGTATTGGGAGGAAAGTAGGGTTAGCAGGATAGGCTGGTGGTGGCTGACCCCCCGTCCACGACTGGTACATCTCAGCCATTTGTTGTTTTAACTTGTACATCTCATCTTTCATCGCTTGCACGTCTACCTCTTCTATCTCAGCGTTTCCTTCTCTATCGGGACTAGATATGATCACTGGTATTGGTCCCTTTGATCTAGTTTGATAATGGTAATGTGCCAGTACGCTCTAGATAAACTAACTGCTTGGATTCTCTAAAAAAGCAACAAACATGTTAGTTTTTAGAGTTTGACATATATGCAATCGCACGTTGGGATGCAATGCACCTAGGCAGTTAACCATATCTATCATGCATTTGCTTCAGTTGTGTGCGTCATTCCGGCTTTTCACAATTGTGCCCCTTTTTTAACATCTCTCCAGCTTTCCCTTATTTTGGTTATTTTTATTTTCCCTTTCTTTTCTTTTTCTTCTTTTTAGTAGTGGTCGAATCTTATGTGGATTGCCTACGTATCATGTTCCCGTATGAATCAGACCGTGCGTAGTTCTGGCCGATGTGAAAATATGTAGCAAAATATTTTGCACAAAACAACTGCTTTTATTACGACACATGAAAAAAGTGTACAAAATTCAAAAGATGACAAAGCAAATTTGAAAAGGACTGACAGACTTACAAATTTCAATAAAAACAATACAGACTCAACACAAAAAATCAAGAATAAATCAATGACTCGAAATTTCCTAAGGGTCGTGAGGCATCATTCGGCCTTGCTGTGGGCCTTGGTGCAAGATCCTGTTAAAGACTCTCCAGATCGTTCATTATTTGCTTGACGAATGTCATTACTGCCGCAAAAAAGGTGGTACGGGTCATGTTTTCGCACACTCGGCATTTTGCAGTAACGTAATATGCGATGTTTCTGACCCCTTCTCTAATCCTGTTCTTTTCCTGCAACAACCGTCTTATCTGTTGATCCCGCTTTTCTAGCTTTTGAGAGTTATGGAGGAGTTGATCTTGAAACTTATGCATTTGTTGCTCCATCCGCGCCATCATGTTATAACAGTGTTTCCTATCTACTATGAAATCTCTAGCTTGCCTGAATACCCTGTCTTCGAGAGTGACTATTGTTCCTCTCAGGATAGTGACAGTTCCCTCATAGTCTCTCTTCATCTGCTTCATATGAAGTGCTCGCTCCGTTGCACCCTTTGTCTATCTAGCCCGGATCCTTTCCAAGCTAGTTTCAGATCTCTCCAAGTCTTCTTGGCATTCGTGGGCTTTCCATTTCAGTTCGTTTATGAGTTTTTGGTCAGCCCGGCTCCTTTCTGGTTTTCTGACAGCTATTCTCATTTTTCGGATTTGAGCCTTAAGGGTCTCATTTTCTTGGATTAGCTTTTTCTTTTCTCCCTTATCTGCAGCTACTTGGATACTGTTGTTGAACTTGAGGTCCTGGACCTGCTTTTCCAACCTCCCTATTTTGGCCCTGTATTCATTTTCTCTGGCTAACCAATCCCAATGTTCTTGCGATGACTCGACAAAATCTTGAAGGTGAGGCCTTTTAGCTGGCCTCCCGAATGCAATTTCCCTTCGGAACCAAGCATAGTACCCTAGTGAAACTTCTCCGTTGGATCGATCCCATGCCATGGTGTTAGCTACCAAATATTGACACTCGCTCCAAATCTGGCGGACTGATGTTTCAGGAAACTGGCCATCAGGACCAATCTCGACTACTTGGGTACTGAGATCTTCATCTTTCGGCACTATTTGGCATCTCCCAAGTTGTCTCAAAACCTGATACGGTGCATATGGTTGGATGCTTCTGAGTCCCATCAAGAGGAAGTGAGGACCAGTAGCTGGCATATATACAATCTCATCAACAGGCAACCATCTAAATGTCCATTCTATTTGGCTAGCAGAAACGGAACGGAGGTGTGATATCCATCCGGTGACCCCTTCCGGCAAGCTGATCCCCTCAATCCTTGTATAGAATTCCTCTATGTAGGTTTTCTTTGTTGACCCATAACTCATGAATTGCGGACGATGACATAGGTGTTCAATCATCTACATTTGTAGCGATAAGTTACACCCCTCAAAGAAATCTCTTCCGTCTTTGCAGGCCGTGAGAGCGCGGAAGATTTTAGCTATTATCATTGGTACAAGGGTGCTTTTGGACTGGGTAAGTAAGGTGCTGACAACCTCGGCTATTTTTATGTCAATATTTTCATCTTTTCTAGGGAACACCAGAAGTCCCAAGAAGACCACCATGAAAGCAAAGCATCTATGCTCCTCCCATTTGTGGCGGTTTCCTTTGCTATAGATTTTGTTTGTTAGGTTGTTAAACCCCCCCTATGTGGCCATATATCTGGTATATGAATTGTGGATTGCAAAAACCAGCTGCCAAGTCTGTGTTATAGACCATCCTGCTTATCTTCAGTGAGTCTAAAAAAATGTGCATGGCGACCGCTCTCGGAACAACTATGTACTGGTGCCTCAGAGGAAATTTAGGACCCTCAATATATCCAGTTATTTCTTCCAAGGTTGGGGTGAGCTCAAAATCTGAGAAACGAAATATATTGTGGAATGGGTCCCAGAACGTCACCAACGCCTTTACAATATCTCCCCTAGGATTAATTTTTAATAAACCAGTGAGACCTCCCAAGTGCAGATTAACCTTATCTTTCCCTGATTCGCCCAGATCATTCCACCACATATGCAACTCCAAAGGGATCCGGTTCATGACTGTTATTGGCAATTCTCGGTTCGTGGTCATTCTGCACATTTATTAGGGCGACTTCAGTTAAAAGACAATCAAGACTTATTTTGACTCAAATAGTTTTATCACTATCTCAAAAAAAAATTATAAGAATGTCCGGCTTTGCCAATACGACCTTTTAGCACTTCAATGAAGTAGATATAAAGGCTGTGTTTGCTGATCGGCCAAAATTTTGAGAAATGACCATAGGCGGCTGTTCTTGCCAAAACATCCTTCCGGTGCCCCTTCAGGGATGTTTGGATATTTTTAAACAAAAATGACGTCACTTTTACTTGTGGCAAAACTAATAACCTTTATGTACCCCTAATTATATTTTTTAATTTTCAAAAAATAGTTGAGCTCGATGGGGGTTGCTTATGTATCCCACATCCGGTGAGAATCAAACTCACGTAGTTCTGCCAAAGAAAACAAAACCAAATATTTTGAAAACATACTCTTTTTTTTTCACAAGCAAATAAATAAACTATTTTTTTTTTAAAACAAGACTCTTTTTTCTCCTTTTTTTTTTCATTGGCAAATAGAACAAACTATTTTTTGAAAACAAAAATTTCTTTCCCCTTTTCTTTTTTTTATTTGTTTTCAAAAATTCGGCAGAGTTTCGACACTATTTGGACATTGGTTTTTTTCTAAAACATGCGATTAACTCTCTTTACCCTCACACTGCTATTTTTCTCCTTTAAAAGTCGGTCAGCATGCGAATCCAAAATAAATGAATACACAAGTATGATGCATCAAGATGGTCCATTATTCCGGGTACGCCTGTCCTAGACGGACCCAACCTCTGTGTTGAGTCCCCTAAGTCAAATGCACATGATGCAAACAAACGTCCCTACTAGGGATCCGGCATGATGCTGAGTTATTCTAGGTTCAAAACCTAGGCATATGTTCTAGACTGTGTACCCAAGCGGACAACTCGAGTCGAGGAGGGGGCTACGTACTGGGAACCAAAAGGCCATCCGGCTTAGTAACTTGTCCGGCCTCTTTCTTACTTTAAGGTATGACACTAACAGAAAAAGGAGTCTTGACTAGCGAGCACATCGCCGGAGGTGAGATGAGAGGGGTTTCGTAACAGTTTTATATATAATTCAGATAATATCAAAGCGATAAAAAGCGGCACTTAGCACATTAGGCCCGAACATGTAATAAACATCAGATAATAAATAAAGCCAATATAACAATTATTCTGAGCTCGAATTCTTGAACCCTGAACTAGTGGTTCTGGGTTACGTCCCCAGCAGAGTCGCCAGAGCTGTCACACCTCCTTCTTACCACTACACCCCCGGAAGGGGGTATAATAAGGGGAGTTTTTCCAATTAAAGGACAATCGAAATGGGATTTATTATTAAGAGTTCAGAGTCGCCACTTGGGAGATTTATGGTGTTCCAAGTCACCGGTTCAAATCCCGAATCGAGGAAAAGATAGACTCTATTTTACAGTCCACGAACACGGAAATCCGGGTAAGGAATTCTATTAACCTGGGAGAAGGTGTTAGGCATTCCCGAGTTCTGTGGTTCTAGCACGGTTGATCAACTGTTATTATTGGCTTAATCATCTGATTTTAAACAATTATGAACCTTTGTGCAAGTTTTAGCTTTTTAATTGCTTTTATTCATTTTATTTAAAGAAAACTGCAACGTTATTAAAATACGTCTCGAACCACGTCACATAAATGCACCCATGACTTTTGACATATTTTAACATCGTTGAGATTTGAATTTGGATCACATAAATGTGCACCCAAGTTTAGGGAAGTAAATTATTAAATAGCGCGCCTAAAGCAACTACGCATCCTTCAAGTTTGTGAGGGCCATGGAAATTTGCTAAATGGCACGCCTCGAATTCTAAAAGATTAAAATTAATCAAATGAGGGCCATGAGTTTGAGATTTTATTTAGCATGGCATACCTTGATTTATTCTAAAAGTTTTGATTATTCGCAAATGATATCTAATTACAATTCAATGACAGGAAAATTTACAAATCAATCCCAGTTATGCAAATGATATTCCAGCAGTTACAGAGCGATCAAACGGACAAAACGGCACATTAAGACAACCTCACTGCTGATGCCATCACGTTAGGCATGGATTACTACTTTGTTAACATGTGAATTTCCATCAACAACAAACAAATTTATCAAATTATTAACACTAGAAACTAATTAGAGAAAAGAATTTTAGGCATATTCGACACATCACATGCTAGATTCATAAAATCGAACTTAAATGTGACATAAACAAACTCAACAAATTAAGCCTATATGACCTTATATTAGAACCAACAGCATATATCCTCCAACAAAACGTATGATTAATGAATCATGGTATAACTTGTTAAATCAATTCGCTTGCAAATCTGCCGAACTAGTCACGAACATGAAACACATTTATAAGATATTTAATCACCTATTAAGAAATAACATCAAGACAACTAACTATATAATCACACCTTCCCTTTCTACCATGGATTTTATACATAATTACATTTACAACTTAAATTGGAACATGTTCCTTTCAACAATACAAATATATAAGCTGGCCTATATACTGATCACCAAATGTACTAATTATACAATCTCATAAACACCTACAACTTTCAGACATTACCAAAACGTTTAGCATGACCTTTCATGCACCTTTGGTGCTCCATAATGAGCTATTAGGCTAATAATACTGCAGCAGTCCATTCTAAGAGCAAACAGAAAGAAATATAATAAGATCAAGTTATGCTAAATAGTTTCAGAAGTGCAAAAATATTAAATAACAAACTGCGTCAGTACAAATTTCCATTTAAGAGAGCCAATCTTCATATTCATTCATTCTCATACATTAGGAGGTGAGACGAATACCTGAAAATCAACAAGAGAAATAGAAGAGGTGAACAGTCAACAGCACAGCAACAGAGTAATACCCAGCTTCAATCAGACAGTGACCTCACAGGCAGAATGCAAAACCAAGCAGGTGAAACCAGAAAATACCAAATATACAGGATTCAAACAGTTTTCCAAACAAGAAAGGCAGGGGACACAGAATTCTCTCAATGTGTATTTTCAATGTCTGTTTTTCAGTATCTTATGTGTGATCTCAAGTCTCCTTATGAACGCTATATCCTGATATTTCAACTCTCAAATTCTCTCAAACTTCATGTGTTCAGTTCTTACTTAAACTCTTAGAATTTTCAGCCTTTTCTTTCAGTATTTTAGGGTATTTTTTCTAATTTTCAAACTCTCTTTCTCTATCCAAATGCTCTCAATCCCCCCTCCCCCCCAGACTGCCTCAATTTTTCAGGATGTTTTGCTCTCAAATATCCTTCACTATCTTTCCCCTCCTTTGTTCTCAATTTCTATCTTAAAATCTCTCCGGCTCTATCCCTTAGCCTCTAAACTCTATCTCTTTTTCTTTCAATGTGTGTCCTCGGAATGTATCTATCAATGTATTTTGTCTCTCTCAATGCCCTCTCCTTCTCTCTATTCCTCAGAGTATTTCAAGGTTCTTCTCAGAATCCATCTCCTGTTCTTTTTCAGAGTTCTCTCTATTAGAATGGATGTTCATGGTCCCCCCTTTAACTCCAGACTCCTACTAGTTATATATCAGTGAGTTCCCCCTCTTTCAAACCCCTTTTTTCTTCTTTACAGTTGTACCTCTAGACCTTTTATTATTAACCCCATGCCTTTTACTTTCCAGCTCCTAAAAGGCATTTATCAGGGTGTCAATCCACTAGTAATCCCCTTTTTATTTTTAATTGACCCCACTGACTTAGTGCCTTTTAATTTAATAAGTTAGCGCACCACTTAATTGTTAGCAACCTCTATTCTATTACTGAATGTTCCCTTAGGCTAGACTATCTAAACTATCCCCTATGATTATGGTATTACCCTTTTAAAATCCTAGTTATACAATTAGAACCTCTGAAAATTCTAAACACTTACAGAATAAACAAACAATTCCCTAATACACAATTGCTAAGAAATAAGAATCAGTTTCTGAAACCTAAAGGCTTAGCATTAAAATATTATCATAAATAACCCTTCATATGAACAATCTATAGATATTAGCAAGAAACTAACAATGAAGAACTTATATCGAAATAGTTACACCAGCTCATTAACAGGGAATCAAACAATACTAAGCATGATGGTTTCAATTTCATTGAACCTAGTGACCTTAGGGCCAATTCCAATACCAATCTTAAACACAAAAGCTAGTTAATAAATCTAAAAACCAAACAGAATGGATAAAATAAAATAATAAAAAATAATCAGAGCATAGCCTCAGTCAGAACCTAGACGAATCAAGATAAAAAAGAAGAAGAGGTGAAGCAAGTACTAAAATGAACATAAAAACTCAAGGACACTTATCGTTTGAAATAGAATGGATAAAATAAAATAATTAAAAAAAATCAGAGCATAGCCTCAGTCAGAACCTAGACGAATCAAGATAAAAAAGAAGAAGAAGTGAAGCAAGTACTAAAATGAACATAAAAACTCAAGGAAACTTATCGTTTGGACTTGAAACTACTATTTGACCATCTCAATTACACCGCAAGATGATGTCACTCATTTGTTATTTGTCAAGATAAGGTGAAGGACATCATTTTGCGATGTAATTGGCCCTAAAACTTCATGAGATTGAGTCCTTAACCCTGCCTGCGTAGTTTCTATTTTAGGCTCTTAGGGCTCAAACCTTTGATTCGATATTCGAATCGTTCCAGAGATGTTTGAGGGAAAAAGATACGGGATTTGGGGTGAGGAAGGTGTGGTGGTCATTTGGTGTTAGTTTGGGATTGGTTTGAGGCGGCACCGCCACCAGAAGGTGGTGGGGAATGGTGGCGGCTACTAGGGTTCATGGCTAAGAAATGATATTCGACACGTTCTAGGGGTCTTCGAATGAAGCGGAGTTGGTATTTGGAATGAGGAGGTGATGGTGGTTCAGGGGTGTAATTTTGGTGGCCATAGGAGGTGGTGTCGCCGGACACGGCGGAGGGGTGTTTTGCTTATTCGAGGAGCTAGGCTGGGATTCGAAGAAAACTAACGGTGGATCAGAGATGGGGAGGTTGAGAGGAGTTTGTGGTGTATTTTTGGGGCTGATTTGATGCCGATCGCTGCCGTAGGAGATTTCCGGCAGGCGGAAGGCGGTGATGTGAGGCGGTGAGTTCAGGTCTGTCTCTGAGTTGTTAGAGATGAGGGAGGGGTGGGGGTTCTGGGGGGCTGGGGTGTGCAAAACACTTATATACGGGATGAGGTATTCAATCCAGACCGTTAGATGAATTAAGATCGACGGTCTAGATCAATTGCTTAATAGAAACGACGTCGTTTCTTTAAGTGGGAGACTGATCTGGTCTTGGATGAAACGGGTCGAGGCTGCACACGGGTAAGGGTGAAGGCTTCTGACCGTCCGATTGAATTAATTCAACGACTCAGATCAAAAACCTCAAAACGACGTCGTTTTGGCTTTATGAAGGGAGGACTGGGTTGGATGTGGAATTGGGTTGATTTTTGGGGGAAATTGTTTGGGCCTGGGGTGGATTGAATTGGAATTGGCCCAAATCCGATTTTCCTCTTCTTATTTTCTTTTTCTTTTCAATTTTCTTTCCTAATTAAAATAAAATACAAACCTAAATTTAACCTCGACCAAATTATCCTAAAAAAATCAATTAACTCTAAGTAGTAATTATCACAAATAATTAAATATCAAATTAAAAGAAAATTACATAATTTTGACATTAAACACTAAAATGCGAAGTACGTTATTTTTTTGTGATTTTTTATTTTTGTAAAACAAGTAATTTACTACTTAACTTAAGAATTGTAAAATTAAATCCTAAATGCAATTGCAACATATTTCTTTGTATTTTTTTATTTATTTAAATAAATAAACATGCAAGGACAAATGCAAATATTGACAAAAAAATTCCACGAAAATTCACAAAATTACACACAAAAGAACAAATAATTTTTGTTTTGATTTTGTGGGAATAATTCATGTGAGGCAAAAATCACGTGCTCACACCCCTACCTCGGCCTCTAGAAAGGCCTCGACCTCGCCCTCTGTCCCTGGTGGGAGCGGCCTGGGGCTCGGACTGCTGATCGGTAGATATGGAAGCGCGTGTTCTCGCCATCTGCGAAAGAACAGAGTAGAGATTCAATTAGCATTGAGAAATCAAACCGCACGACAAGAAAGACCAAATGTGAAACTTTTCCTAACTCTGTAGCCTCTAGGGGATAAATACAGACGTCTCCGTACCGATCCCTCAGACTTTACTAAGCTTGTCCGTGAGTTGTGAGACCTATGTAACCTAGAGCTCAGATACCAACTTGTCACAACCCGGAATTCCCACCCTCGGGAGCCTTGATGGCGCCTACTCGTAGAAGCTAGGCAAGCCACACATTTAGAATCCATAATACGTTTGTTTTAAACTTATGTTTACCTCTTAAATTAACATGTGATAAATAAGTAAACAACAATGAAATTTATAATTTAGCGGAAGAGTTAAACGAAGTAAAGCAAAACAATAAGGAAAATCCACATTCTTGCCTCTACCCAGGACTGGTGACACAACATTCACGAACTGTCTAAGATTACTACAAACAATTATCGGAAATAAGAAATAAAGTCTGTCTCAAATACAAAAGGGAACATATCATAATCAAAGATAGAGGAGATGTCGGGCCTGCGGACGCCTGCGGGACCACCTCGAGAATCTCGAGAACTGAAGACTAGCTCCCGAACTACTGCTGCTGCGCACCATATGCTGCTCCAGTACCTGGATCTATGCAAAAGATTATAGAGTGTAGTATCAGTACCACCCACTCCCATTTCATCAATGTCTTGTGGTAGGCGTATCACCCGCTCCCATTTCATCAATGTCTTGTGGTAGGCGTACCACCCGCTCCCATTTCATCAATATCTTGTGGTAGCGTACCACCCGCTCCCATTTTAATCAATATCTTGTGGTAGGCGTACCACCCACTCCCATTTCAATCAATATCTTGTGGTAGGCTTACCATCCGCTCCCATTTCAATTAATATCTTATGGTAGGCGTACCACCCGCTCCCATTTCAAATCAACACAAGGTCACAATAAATTTCCGGCAAGAAAAAAAGCAATATATTAATAATTTTCCGGAAAGGGAACAACAATATCAAAATAACCATCCCGGCAAGGGGGAACCAACTATAACCAAATCCTAGTTCATTTCTTACTCAGCTCGATTAATATCAGAACTCAAGCATAAATAAAGTCCACGAGAATAAACCAAATCTCTACTCAATATCAAGAATCATCAATTTAAAACATCTGAAGTGTCGTTTAAGAACACAACAACTATAAATTTAAGACTCACGGTCATGCTCGACACCAATGTATAGATGCTCGTCACCATGCCTATACGTCGTACTCAACAAGTAGCAATTAGCAAATAAGACTCAACTCCTAGTCCCTCAAGCTAGGGTTAGACCAAACACTTACCTCAAACTTCCACGATTAAATCAATCCTTAATAACCTCCTTTCCTCTCGAATTTGGCTCCAAATCAATTGTATCTATACAATAATGACTTCAATACATCAATAAATGCTAAACAACACGAACCCAATGCTTAATAATCATTCTTTCCAAAAATCCAAAAATTAACCCCGGGACCGCTTGGTCGAAACTCAAGGTTCAGACCAAAATAAATTCACCCATTCACCCATGAGTTCAAATATATCATTTGTTCTAGAATCCGACCCCAAAACGAGGTCTAAATCAAGAAAAATTAAAAAGCCCTAACTCTACCCAATTCTCTAATTTCTACCCTTAATTTCATGTTCTAGGCCTAGAATTTCAATAGATGATGTTAGAAAATGAAGAAAACTAGTTAAGAAATGTTTACCCAAGAACCTTTGGTGAAAAAATGCTCCAAAAGTCGTCCTAGAAGCTTAGGAGAAGAAGAAGTTTTGTGAAAATTTGAGAAATCCCGTAATGGGTTCTGTTTTTGGAACTTAAAATAGCTGGGCAAAATCCTTCTTCGCGTTCGCGACAAACTCACGCGTTCGTGATGAGTCAGGCCCACAGGGCTTCGCGTTTGTGTAGAGTGGCTCGCATTCGCGGAGAGTAATCTCCTGGATCCCTCGCATTCGCGTGCATGTATCCGCGTTCGCGAAGAACAAACTAGTGATCCTTCCCCCTCTACCCTACGCGTTCGCGAGTGGGAGGTTGCGTTCGCGAAGGGTCTCCCCCCTAGCTTCGCGTTCGCATCCCATTACTCGCATTCATGATGAAGAAACGGGGCACCTGGGATCTTTTGTCACGACCCGGTCCAACACTGTGCATATATTGTCCGCTTTGGTTTGGGCCGTAGCCCTCCTAGCCCTCACGGTTTTGTTCCTCCCCAAGCACAAGCCTGGGGAAAAGGCCTATGCACGTATTGGGCCAAGCCCCTCTAATATAGCCCAGGACTCCCCCTCTCTTTTCCGGTGTGGGATTCCTGTGAGGTTCGTGCACAAGCACTCCTAGCCCTCACCCCACCACAAGGACACACGTCCTCGTGTGAGTACCCAACCACCATACTGGGTAGAGAGTCGGCTCTGATACCAACTGTCACGACCCGGTCCAACACTGTGCATATATTGTCCGCTTTGGTTTGGGCCGTAGCCCTCCTAGCCCTCACGGTTTTGTTCCTCCCCAAGCACAAGCCTGGGGAAAAGGCCTAT
>MU665760.1:0-53563 GCA_026770625.1 Nicotiana glauca
AGCCCAAATAAAATGGATAGGGCTGTAACTTAGGCCCTGCATCAACAATGTTGAGGCCCAAGTTGAACGGCATAGGTTATCAGCTGTGGGCCTATAGACTAGCCCAAACGAGAATCACTGAAACAATTCCAACAATTAAACTCATCGACTGAGATAACAAATAAAGGGGAAACTCCAAATTCAATACACTTATCAATTTGATTCTAAGTCTGCTACTCAATCTAAACTGACGAAATGTCACAAACATTTAGAGGCTTTGCTAACTGAATTATTTAACATGCTGGAAAATCGATTATTCAATTTCAACCCCATTTCTTAACTGTTCGCACTAACTAGGGTGCCAATTCTACTACTACTCAATCAGGGATTCGAATTTAATCAATAAATTGCAACGATCCCAAAATGATAACAACGAAACTAGTTCAATCAATCGAATGTGCTCTTGTTATTATACATAAGCCAATGCATGTTAGTGCCTATAGAATCGATTTTAGTACCCTGAAGCTGAAAGTAAACAATGACTTAAACCAATCATGAACCCTAATGTTGTGAATAACTAACATGAATCATACTAGATCTAAGGTAAGAGTCATACAAATATGAAAGTCCATACAGTCTAGTTCAGTCCATGTTATACAAGCCTTCCTAATTAAATCCAGCGTAAACATTTGCAAGTTGAAATCCAATACAATCATACAG
Source organism: Nicotiana glauca (assembly GCA_026770625.1). Classification (NCBI taxonomy): domain Eukaryota; kingdom Viridiplantae; phylum Streptophyta; class Magnoliopsida; order Solanales; family Solanaceae; genus Nicotiana; species Nicotiana glauca. The sequence goes on from MU665760.1 coordinate 700, forward strand.
CATAATCATAATAGGGGCAACGAGTAGCATTTTATTTCAATTTCAATGCTCGAGATCTACAAGAGGTGTACCTGGAAATTTAAACACAAAATAAGGAGATGGAGTCAGCAGTAGTGATTAATCAGCAATGTTAAATAACAGGAGAGCAACAGCAATTTCAACTTGGAGTTCCATCCATGAGAAACCAGTAAACAGACCCAAAATTGAGTCGAACAGAGCAGTTTCAACTTGAAATCAACTCAGGAGCCTTTAATTTCAATTACTGAACAGCACTAGGAAATTCAAACCATTTTGAACCTTATGTGAACTGAAAATTTGAAGTAGGATGCTAGAACTTTGAAATTCATCTAAAATCACAATAAAGCAGTATTGTTTATTGTGAAGAATAGGGATTGAGCTTCAGTTGTTTGCTTTTGGATTTTGAATTTTCAAACTTTGTAGAGGTTCGAATTAGAGGGTTTTGGGGGGGGGGGGATTTTTCAGAGTTGGAACCTTTGGAAATTTTTTCAGGTGTTCAAAACTTGTTAGTGAAGGTACTAAGGCTGCCTTTTATAGGCCATAATAGGGCAGAAAATTCTGGAAGCTTTCACACAATTTTTCCTTCTTTTAATTTTCAGAAAATGACTATTAGACCCTAACTTTGTGACTTGTTACCCAAGTTACTGCCCTAAGTTTCTAAAATCTACACTAAAGTCCTATTCTAGAAGGCCCTAGGGTATTCTTTTCACTATACAATACCTATGCTACCCTTTCTTTCATTTTGAAATTACTATTCTTAACAAAACTACCCTTTTCTATGCCCAAACTACCCCTGAAAACCCCTTGAAATTATTAACCAACCCAAACCCCTTTTGTCCTAGTTAAAACTCAACTAAAATTAATTAAAGGCTAATATATTTAGTTATATCCAATAATCTAAATTGATAGGGTCTAACTAATTGTCCCCAAGAAATACTAATCGAACGAAAATTAATAATTACAATCAAACACTAACTAAAGCTAATCTGGAATTAACCTAATACTAAAACCTGATTAATCAAAACAAACTAAGCAATACTGAATTAACCAGGCTAATCAACAGAAACAAAAATCCATGAACGAGAGCTAACACTAGATCAACTACTTAAAACTTCGACCAAGCAATAAAAAAAATTTTAAAAAAAAGACAGCAGAATCATCAACAAAGAAAAATAAGAACAGAATCATCGACCAAACATGAAAGAAGAAGATATAATCAAAAGAGAAGAAAACTTACTAACTTCCGCTTTGAAAAAGACCCGAGATGGCTTGGCTTGGAATTGCTTGACCAATACTAGTGTTTAACCATGTATTTTCCATGATAAAATACATGGCTAAACCTTGTAATGGTCAAGCCATCCACATAAAATTCGACTCGCGAAATTAGGGTTTCTGGCCGGACTTATGATTTGAAATTCGGGGATTTTGGTGGTGATTTGAACGAAGATGGCCATGGATTTGGAAATAGGGCCTTGGGGAGAACATATGGTGTAAAACTGGGGTCGTTTGGTGGTAACGCCGCCGTGGCCGGTGGAGGCGGCGCCACTATTTTCGAATATTCGAGCAGGCAGGCTAACATTCGAGGGAAACTATTTGGGGCATTGGAAAGTGGAGGAGGAGAGGAGTTGATGGGGAAAATTTGGGTGTCATTGGACGTCGGCCGCCGTCGTGAGGCGATTTTCGGCGGCGGCGTAAGGTGGAGACGGCGAAGCTGCAGGGGGTACGAGGAAGAGGCAAATGTTCTCTAGCTTTTTTAGGATTTTAAGACACTTTTATTTAATTGTCACGATTAAACAATGGCCATTGGATTAGAGTGTATGGACGACTTGGATTTATTGACGCCAAATGGCGTCGTTTCGCTTATCCAGTGGGCAGGCCGGGTACTTTGGGGTTTGGGCCTGGGTTGTTCAAAGGAATTAGCGGATTTGGACTCAATTTTGGCCCAAAAATGGGCGGCCTAATGACCCTATTTTATTTTCTGCCCAATTAACTCCTTTTCTTTTATTTAATTCAAATCTTTTCAATTCAATTCTTTTCTTTGATTTTTATTGTTTTTTGTTAAAAAGAATGACAAAGACTTGAATTAAGCTGAAATTAAACTAACTAATTTTCCTAAAACTACTAAATCCCAATTAAAGAAGAAAAAATTAAACAAAAATGTAAAATGACTATTTTTGTTATTTTTTTCTATTTTTGAAATATTGCCTCACTAATAAAATGCTAAAATTGGAACCTAAATGCTATTTTGTATTTTTGAATTTTATTAATAAAAATGCACAAACAAAAATTCAAACAAAACACAAAATCATGCAATTAATTCCTAAAATTCAAATAATAAAAGAAAATTCCTAATTCTAATGAATTCTATAGGAGTAATTTAAGCGTGGCAACAATCACGTGCTCATAAGCGGCTGCTAAAGATTTTTGTGTGGAGAGGGCCTCTGAAGGCGTAGGCCCAGCTTTACCTCGAGCCGCAGGCCGTGCTTGGCCGGACCTTCAAAGGTTAACCACCAAGGGTGCATTAGAAGGCAGCTCAAGCGATGTTAGAAGTGGGGGCGGATCTCCGGAGAGAGGAGACGTTGTTGAGAAGGAACCGTCGGGAGATTTGTAGGCGCCTTGATACAACCTTTTGAGGCCGTCGATTTGGTAGTAGGCTTAGATTATGTTGTTTTTTTTTTCCGTTGTTTTCCCTGCCTGTATATGGTGCTTTTATTTTGGCATATGTAGAAGGAGAAAATCTCGTGACTTTATGCCTCTTATCGGCGAGAGATTTGAATCTGTAGTGTAGCTTCGTGGCATATTCGGGCTGGTTGATACGGCCTTCATCGAGAGTGGTCGCGGGGATCTCGCGCCTCCGGGCATTTGTTTTTTTTCAACTATTTTTGGATCCAGTCTCTGAGTCGCGTTGCGATTCGAGCTGTAATCGATACCTAAGTTTGCATGATTCCCTGATCAGCGATGATGGCATTTATGCCGCGCCTTTAGGCATTTTGTAATTTTCCCGGAGCCAGACTCTGAGTCGCGGATCTGACTGGAGCTTAATATACTCTCGGGTTCTTCTTGTTTGGGTTGGAGATAATGGCCTTTATGTTGTGCCCTTAGGCGTGTTATAATTTTTGGGTCCAGTCTCCGAGTCGCGTTATGACTCGAGCTGTAATCGACCCTCAAATCTTTCGTAATTTTCCGACCGGCGATAGTGGCATCGACGTCGCGTCCTCAGATGTTTGGCAATTTTTTGGGTCTAGTCTCCGAGTCGTATTGCGATTTGAGCTGTAATTGACCCTTAATATTTCTGGAGATTCCGGCCAAGGTGGTGTTTTTTCTGTCGTTTGGTTGTTGAGACCTTTTAATATGTGGCTTGTAAGCTTGCATAGTTTACTATTTTGGATACGATCTCCGAATCGGGTTGCAATTCGAGCTCGCTTTAATCCTCAAGTTGTCAATTTTCAAGATGGCGACAAAGGCCCTTAAGTTGCATGGTCGTAGAGACCTTTAACGTTGTATGGTCATAGAGACATTTTAATATGAGGCCCGGAGGCTTTCTTAGCTGGCGACAATGGCTCTTACGCTATTTTTGCCCGGGGGCTTTTTGTAGGCTTTGTTTCCTCTCGTTAAGGTCTTTTTGATATTTTTGCCCAACCTGTCGTCGGTTCTGAAATAACCTCGATTTCAAGTCGTAGTCGGCAATGTTTTGAGCACCTCTGAAGGTTCATAGCTCATAGGTCGAGTAGATAGACGCTCTTGCAGCTTTGGAGCCGACATGGTCGGAACTCATTTTTTGCCTGTTGAGGGAAGCCTGTTTTTTAACCGGTTCTTTCCGAAGTATATTCAGCGGATTTTTTAGTGACAGTCGGGCATCCCCGAGTCGCATTATTTGGGTTCTATCAACCGTTTTAACCGTAGTCATATGCGTTTGGCCATGGCCATTTTTGATCCCCGAGCGACAGTTTTAGGCGTTTACACCGAGGGTATGCCCTTTAGGGATTCTTACAAATGCGACGTATAGCCTAAACTGCGGGATTTTTTCTGCCTGTTGAGGTCTTACAGTTTGCCGTGCCTTTTGAAGTCTTACAATTTGTGTGGAGATAAGTATGGTTATGTCGAGGCTGCCCGTCAGGGTCTTACAATTTTGGATTTTCCAGTACACGACGATTGGCGACAATGTTTCTAAGTCACTGAGTTTTGCTTGAGCTTGAAGAAAGCTTCTTGCGTACTCGGAGTTGTATTGTGAGGGCTTTGTGGGCCCGAAACTCCGACCCTGGGGTGGAATGGATGCTGGATCGTTTGATGGAGATGCCTTTATCATGAATATGCAAAAAATAGCCTTTTCTGAAGTAAGAAACGCCAAAAGATATTCTTTATTGATTAATGTAAATATAGGTCGTGGATACATACTGCCATGTTGCTGCGAGCTTGGCCCGCGTGGGTATGGCTCTACGGGTCGCTTGGCCCGGTGCAGTGCCTCCTGTCGAAGTCTCGTTCGTCATTTTTTCTGAAGCTGGGCTGGTTGTAATGGAGATCCCATAGGTCCGGATGGTGCGGCTGCTGCCTTGTTGAAAACTCCTATTGACAAGAAACCTATTCTAGAACAAAAAGAGAGAGAGGCGATTGAGGAAAAAATGGTGTTTTGCTCGAGGGCTCCTGTGGGGTTCCATGATTAGATACCCTAACAGTAATACCGCTTGAGCATTGACACATTCCAGTTTCTCGGGAGCTGTTTACCTTCTATGGTGCCGAGCTTATAGGAGCCTTTGCCAACTATCCCGAGGATACGGTACGGCCCTTCCCAATTCTGGACTAGATTTCCTTCATAAGGGTTTCAAGCGTTGAGAGTAACCTTCCTTAGGACCAAGTCTCCAATTCCAAAATATCGGAGGTCCGTTCTCTTATTGTAGTACCTTTCAATTTTTGCTTCTGGGAGGCTATCCGTACTAGTAAGACCTCCCGTCTTTCATCGAGCAGTTCGAGGGCCATTGCCATGGCCTCATGTTTAGACTCCTTGCTAGCGTGTCGAAATCTAGCGCTTAGTTCTCCGACCTCTACTGGTATTAGCGCTTCAGCACCATATACTAGAGAGAAAGGTGTTTCCCCCATGCTCTCTTTTGGGGTCGTACGATATGCCTACAGTACTTCGGGCAGCGTTTCTCGCCACTTCCCTTTTGCGCTTTCCAATTTTTTCTTCAGGTTTTGAATGATGGTTTTATTCGTGTATTCGGCCTGGCCTTTTTCACATGGATGGTATGGCGTTGAAAGGATTCTTTTGATTTTGTTGTCCTCAAGGAACTGTGTCACCTTGCTCCCGATGAATTGCCTCTCGTTGTCGCATGTTATTTAGGACGGGATTCCGAACCGGCATATGACGTGTTCCCATATAAAGTTGATGACTTCCTTCTCTCTTATTTTTTCGAAGGACTGTGCTTCCACCCATTTCAAAAAGTAATCAGTCATAAACAAAATGAACTGAGCTTTACCTGGTATCATTGGCAAAGGGCCGACAATGTTCATTCCCCATTTCATAAATGGCCACGGCGAGTGCATCTGTTCATCGGGTTGGTGAATCATGGGGGAAAATCTCTGACATTTGTCGCATCCCCGGATGAATTCCTTGTCATCTTTTTCCATGTTATCCCAGTAGTAACCTGCCCTGATCACCTTTCGAACTACGGAGTCTGCCCCAGAATGGTTTCCGCAGGTGCCCTCGTGGATCTCTCGAATCACATAGTCCATGTCGCCTGGTCCTAGGCATACTTCTAGGGGTCTGTCAAATGTTCCCCTGTATAGGGCCCCATTTTTGTTGAGCGATAACCGAGCCGCTTTGATTCGCAAGGCCCTCAATTTGTTTGGATCGGCGGGCAGTTTCCCGTCCTTCAGATAAATGATGTATTTGTTCCTCCAATCCCATGTCAGGCTGGTGGAGTTGATTTCTGCGTGACCTTCCTCGACCATGGACTTGATTAATTGGACAACAGCTCCGGGGAGAAGATCTTCCTCCTCAGCGGATGACCCTAGGTTGGCCAGGGCATCGGCCTCGCTGTTTTGCTCTTGGGGCACATGGTCTAAGGTCCATTCTTTGAAGCGGCACAATGTGACTTGGATCTTATCTAGCTACCTCGGTATCTTGTCTTCTCGGGCTTCGTAGCCCCATTTACTTGACTTACCACGAGGATCGAATCGCATTTTACCTCGATGACCTCGGCCCCCAAGCCTTTGGCCAATTCCAAACCTACAATCACAGCCTCATACTCGTCCTCGTTGTTAGTTAGCTTTGCAGTTTTTATGGACTATCGGATTACATCGCTGATGGGCGGCTTTAGGACTATACCAAGTCTAGATCCTCTGATGTTGGTGGCACCGTCCGTGAATAGGGTCCATACCCTAGAGGACGTGACTGATTTAAGAAAAAACTCTTTTTCTAACTCGGGAACAAGGGATGGCAAAAAGTCAGCCACGAAATCCGCCAAGATTTGGGATTTGATGGTCGTCCGAGGTTGATACTCAATATCGTATCCTCCGAGTTCAATGGCCCATTTGGCAAGTCGACCGGATAACTCGGGTTTGTGAAGTATGCTCCGGAGAGGGTAAGTTGATAAGATGAAAATGCGGTGGCATTGAAAGTAAGGCTTCAGCTTGCGCGAGGCGCTTACTAGTGCGAGCGGAAATTTTTCTAGATAGGGGTACCGGGTTTCGGCGTCCCCCAAGGTTCGGCTTACGTAATACACCGAAAATTATGTACCTTTCTCTTTACGGACTAATACACCGCTTTCCGCTATTTCGGACACAGCCAGATATAGGTACATTGTTTCATCCTCTTTGGGCATGTGCAAGCGGGCTAGATAGGTACCATTTCAGTTCTTCCAGGGCGTGTTGGCATTCCTGAGTCCATTCAAAGTTGCTCCTTCTTTTGAGTAGGGCGAAGAAGTGATGGCTCTTGTTTGACGACCTTGATATGAACCTGCCCAAGGCCGCGATCTGTCCCGTCAGTTGTTGGACGGCGTTAACATTATTTTCCGCTGTGATTTCTTTGATGGCCCTTATTTTGTCGGGGTTGATCTCAATCCCCCTGTTTGAGACCATGAAGACCAAAAAATTTCCCAAGCCTACTCTAAAGGCACACTTTTCGAGATTGAGCTTCATGTTGTAGCTTCTGAGGATGTCGAAAGTTTCCTCCAAATGGGTCAGATGATCCTCTGCACGTAGGGATTTAACTAGCATATTGTCAATGTATACTTCCATCAATTTTCCTATTTGATGCATGATTATCTTATTAACTAGGCGTTAGTATGTCGCTCATGCATTTCTTAGCCCGAAAGGCATCACGTTATAGCAATATGTACCATACTTAGTGATGAATGAGGTCTTTTCCCTATCCTCGGGGTTCATCTGAATCTGATTGTACCCCGAGTAAGCATCGAGAAAGGTGAGGGTCTCGTGGCCGTCCATGTCATCGATCAGGCCATCGATGTTGGGCAGCGGGAAAGAATCTTTGGGGCATGTTTTGTTTAAATCCTTATAATCTACGCACATTCTTAGCTTATTCCCCTTTTTGGCACTACCACTATGTTAGCTAGCCATTCGGGGTACTTTACCTCCCTGGTGGATCCGATTTTAAGGAGTTTCGTTACCTCCTCTTTGATGAAGGCATGTTTTACCTCGGACTGTAGTCTCCTCTTCTGCTTTATGGGTTTGAATTTGGGATCGACGCTCAGTCAGTGGAAGGTTATTTTTGGTGGGATACTTTTCGTGTCTAGGTAGGACTAGGAAAAACAGTCGATATTGTTACTAAGGAATTGAATAAACCCTGTCCTGAGTTTGGGGGTCAGCCCCGTTCCCAGGTATACCTTATGATCCGGGAGGCTATCGATCAGAACGGCCTGCTCCAATTCTTTGATCGTCGATTTGGTTGCATCCGATTCTTCAGGGGCGACGAAGGTTCGGGGGTGATGAAGGTTCAGGGGGCGAAGAAATCTTCCTTGTTGTCTCCAAGGGTATGCATGCCTTTTTCCTCGCTTGAGGCCGAGTGTATGGGGGTCGGTGTCTCATGGTGGACCGCGAACATTTCTCTTGCCTCCCGCTGTTCTCCCTGTATTATTGTGATGCCATTTCTTGTGGGGAATCTCACCACCTGGTGTAAGGTCGAAGGCTCTGCCCTTATATTGTGTATCCAAGGCCTACCAAGCAAAGTGTTGTACCTCATGTTGCCGTCGTTGACCTGAAATTTAGTGATCTGGGTTGTGCCATACGTGTTGATCGGGGGGTGATTTCTCCTTTCGTTTTTTCCCCGGTCATGTTGAAACCATGGAGGATTCAAGGAATTGGGTTAATTTGGCTGAGCAACCCCAGTTATTCTATTACTTCTAACCTGATTATGTTGGTCGAGCTGCCCGGGTCCACGAGCACATGCTTTATCCTTGTATTGGTTAAGAGAAACAAGATCACCAGCGCGTCGTTATGCGGTTCCCCAATGGCCTCAAGGTCCTCCTCGGTGAATATAAGAATTTCTTGGGGTAAGTGCTTTCGGGTCGGTCCCTTTATAGCGGATGTTTTTATTCGCTTGGACATAGGCTCTTGGATATCGTTATCCCCTCCGATAATCATATGGATACCATGTTGGGGAGCCTTCCTTTTCGCTTGGATTGAACCTGGGGGTACGCCAGACTATGGATCAGTCGGGTCCACTCCCCTGTCGCTTTTGAGATCTTTGTTTCCCAATTTCACCAATCGAGCAGGGTATCCAGTCCTGAAAGCGGAGATCTTGGGCAAGAAGAAGTGTGAAAGATATCGTGCGTTCGAGTGATGAAACTAACAAGAGAATAATCACTATTATTTTTAGCCCAACGATGGGCGACAAACTGTTTACCGTGAAAATAGTAACAATAATTAAATTTGTAAATAGGATTCTAAAAATTTGTGATCTATTCCCAAGCTAGTTTATTAGGGTGGTTAGTGCTAAAGCGTGTGGTAAAATGACAATAATCGAATTAAACAAAGCAGTAATTGAACCAGTAGGGGGCTGTTGCCCGGGCATAAAACTAGCCAGTAGATATCTCGGGGCCGAGGTTCGAGCCTATCTCGGGCTATCGGGGGACGTCGGGGAGGGGATAACAGGCTAAAATATAGCTAAGCAAGGCTCTATATAATCAATATTGAGCAAAGTAACGAAGAACAAACGAGAAAATGATAAAGTGCTAAGGCGACCTCGAGGTCGATAAAGATAGACAATTTAGAAGAAAGAGAGAGAGAGAGATTATTGTATTTATGGAGAAGTGGAACAACATCAGTCTACCCTTACAAAGAGGTGGGGGTCCCATTTATATAGGAAAGGGATTCTTTACAATATAAAATTTGTTAAATAGCGATAGTACAGAGATAGCTTGGCTAAATTTAACACCTCAAAATAGACCTCAGGTAGGCTGACCTTGTCGGGTCGAATCGCGTGCCTCGGGAGCCTCCCCCTTGCTTGCCGTAGTCCTCTACAATAGTCGGAACAAAATCAAATTTTAGGCGAACCTCGAAGATGGGCTCTGAACTTCGAGGGATGTAACCGCGAGATGACCTTTCGGTGGAGAATTCGGGCTTCCCGGATTCACCGGACACAATTGTATTGCATATGAAGTGTCATATTATTTTCTGAAAACTTTGTTTTAAATATTGGTTGGTAAAATGATACTTGAAACTTACGTTATAAGTTTTATTAAAGAACTTATGTTGATGATAAAGGGATTAAACATTTGAGTTTTATTGTTACCTTTGTTTTATAAAATGAGAAATATGATATGTCTAAAATCTTTATATTTTGAAGTACCACTTGTTAAATATTTAAGGATTGAAATCTCATTTTGTTAGTTTCATAATATGAAATGAGAAAGGATTTCATTTGATTTTGTTCATAAAGTTTGGATTGAATATAAACATCATGGTTTGTTAGAATAGATACTTTGAGACTATTTGCTATGAATTTATTTTTGGGTATCAAATATTTTGGGAGTTACTTGTGTTCACCGAGATTGACTTCGGATATATCGTGTTCGTCATCATGAAACTACACGTGTCGGTTTAGGTATAGATGGCCAGTATAGACTACGGTAGAGTATCCTCCTTTAGAGGATATCATTTTGTGCTATTAATAGCATGACTGATTCGATTCGTACGGCACTACGACGAGAAGACCTGAGAAAGTAGGGTATATGATACTTCCCGCTAGGTACATAACCTAGTTTACCTTCTTGTGTCGGTGATGGTATAGTACTCCGTGTGAAAAAAGATAAAATATAATTTTATTATGTTTAGGCCTCAGGAGCCGAAAGGGATTTCAATGACTTAATGAAGTTGAAATGATTTTGCATGATTCTTATTAGAATCATGGATCGATATGAATGTTTTAAAAGTTTGTATCATGATTTATATTTTTCAAGTCTTTTCATTTGAAATGATAAAGAACATGAAATAATATAATTGTTATCGTTTTATATCAAATGTTGGTTGCATTATTTTTGTAAATCCTTGTCCTAGGAACTTTAGTTAAAGATAATTTATGACACTAATTGAGTATCGTGGTAGTATTCTCAGCCCTCAGGGGACCCTCTCCAGGGTTCCGCTTACTTTACGTATTTTAAGGATAAGACGTGGTACGTAATGAGCAGATGAGGTTAGGATGACTCTCTTTACGAGGTATATAGCAAGGCACGACTTTTATTCCGTGGTAGCCTTCATGTTGATCTTACTTATTTTGTTTGGTTTCTGTCCCAAGTGTAACAGCCCAGCCCGCTAGTGATATTGTCCACTCTAGGTCTGAGCCCTCATGATTTTAAAACGCGTCACTAGGGTCTAAGGCTTGTTAACTTATATACCCAGCATCCCTCTCATGTTTTACCGATGTGGGACTTTGTCTAAATTTTGGGGTGTTACATACACCCCTTCTTATGGACTCAACGTCCTCGCTGAAGTTTGCCCCACCGCATGGGATTCGCCTAGACTCAACACTGAGGTTTGCTCTGCCTAATCAGGATTTGCCTGAACTCAGTTGAACTCTGACCCACCATTGGCAAGGCTGACACAAGAGTGGATCTGTTACCATTTGTAATACCTCAACCCGCTAGTGATATTATCTGCTCTGGGCCTGGGCCTGGGCCTGGGCCCTCACGGGCTTAAAACACGTCATTAGGGTCTAAGGCTTGTTAACTTATGTACCCAGCATCCCTCTTCGTTTTGCCGACGTGTGACTCTGTCTAAAATTTGGGTTGTTACACCAAGTATTTATTTCATCTATGTGTCTTAGAGATTCCATAGACTGTTGTTATTCTTTTGGAATTGTAATCGAGAGTAATTCATATGGCATGCATGAAAGAAATATTATTATTCTTTTGTATCTTTCAATTATAAAAAATTATAGATTTAAAGATTTTGTTTCATATATGGTTTTTATCATTTAAAAGGATTGTCTTTAAAAAGATTTCTGCATGTATCTATTTTGCATATAGATGGCCGTTCTTGTATGGTTTGGTTCACCCGGATTGGATAGTGTACCGGGTGCCGCTCATGTGGTTTGGGTCACGATAGTATTTTCATGCACTTTAGGCCAAAGAGGTCTGACGTGAAAAAATTGCACTCCAGATGCACTTAAGGCTAAATAGTCTGAAGTGCAACCAATAGTTTCATGCACTTAACGACAAATAGTCTGAAGTGCAACCAATAGTTTCATGCACTTAAGACCAATAAGTCTTAAGTGAAAAAATTGCACTTCAGATGCACTTAAAGCCAAATAGGTCTAAAATGTAACCAATGGTTTCATGCACTTAAGGCCAAAATAAGTCTGAAGTGAAAAAAGTGCACTTCATATGCACTTACGATCAAATAGGTCTGAAGCGCAACCAATGGTTTCATTCACTTAAGGCCAATAAGTCTGAAGTAAAAAATTGTATTTCAGATGCACTTAAAGCCAAATAAGTCTGAAGTTGAACCAACATTTTCATGCACTTAAGGCCAAATAGGCCTGATGAAGTGCAAATTGCCGAGAAACAGAAATTTGTTCTTCGAATTTTAACAATCCAATATACGATTTAATACCTAAATCAACTCCAAATGAGCTCAAATTTGAAACATATCCTCCAAATATTATCAAAAACAAACTTCAATCATCCATTTGTCAAAAAAATAATAAATCTAACGAATCTATTTTGCAATTAAGAAGAAGAAGAAGAAGACATAGTCACCCGAAGAAGCAGAAAGAGAAAAAAAAAAGGTCTAAAGTTATTTAAATGGTGGGTACTAGTTAAAAGTAAAATAAAAAAGTAGATACAAATTAAATGGGGGCAACCAAATAGCTCACCTACGCTCCTCTCTCTATTCTCCTCTGTTTTCTCACAGAATGGACTTGGATAAGAAAGGAAATATGTTAATAGATTGGATTTCGGAATTGAATTGTGTAAATTGTGTAGTCGCCCTGTTTCTAAGGTCAATGTAGAGTCTAAACTGCTTGGATATTTATTTTCGGGGAAGGGAAATAGCATGCGTCCATGCCTTGTATATAAGATGGCATAATCAACTGTTGCTTCTGTTCCCATTAGGAGAAGATTAAGCCAAATTAAGAAAAAGTTTCCCCGCAACAAACATGGATTTTCCAAGAATCGAGGTAGTCTATAAACAGTTTTGATAAATTCGGTAGAGGCCCAAATTCAATATTCATGAATATTTGTATACTATGTAATTGATGTTCATAAGAATAAAACGTATGTCTTGAGTTCCAAATAACTACTTATATTTCTTTATTTACTTGTTGTGTTATTAGTTGTCTATGTTAAATCCTCATCTTTACTCGTTCCATTCATATTTGACTTGGACGTGGTCCTTTGGAAGGCTTCAATCATCTTTGCATAAAGACCGAGTGTACTCAATTTATAGAGGGGGCAAGTGTACATATAGCTATTCTCATGAATGCTAAGTATTTAGTAATTAGTCCATATCTATTTTTGTCCTGAAATTTTAAATTAAAATTCTTAATTTCCAGACAATTCATGATATTTTTGGGCTGAAATTCAGGACGCACTAACTAATTCTTACATAGCAACCCTTTAGAGTGACTATCTGATGTTATTTCTACGAGACGTGCATGTTGTTTACTAATTAAGGCCAATTAATGTCGCCACTAATGCTTATTTGCATTGTTTTTTGAGTAATGTTTATTTAATGTCTGGTAGGAAGTTACAGTTTCAGTATAGTTAATACTCCATATGCATAGCTTATATGTCAATTTTTGTATTATTTTATATCAAGACCAATGTGATATAGGCAACATATATGTTATATCATGATTAGTTATATATGAACTCTTATTTTCACGTTCCAACTCTAGCTATCTCAAATTTAAAAAAGAACGAGTCTTTGAAAATATAATTCTGCTATTCCAATAATACTTTTTTGTCGGGCGAATTACGCACCATTCATTTGGGTAAAAATAGCACGGGCTAGCCAATTTTTGGACTAGTCATTCAAAAACAATGAGTATTCGGTGTTCCAACTTGTATTATTCAGTCATGTAAATGGATACATTTATATCTGAAGAAGTACACTGGTAGTAGGAGTTTTGTAGATGAGGAAGAGAGGTTTAGGAGATATATACAACAATTTGAATTCAAACGAGAATCTTAGCTTTGCTTATCATTATCCTTATCATGCCCCCTCAAGATTGGCTCCACTGGTTGGAGGCCAATCTTAGTCACAAAGTCAGAGAAAGATCGTCGAGGTAGAGGTTTTGTAAGGGCATCTGCAAGCTGTGAGGCATTGCTAATGTGTCGAACATCAGTTTGATTCCTTTCAACTTGATCACAGACGAAATGAAAATCAATGACCACATACTTCATTCTACTATGGAAGACAGGATTACGATTGAGATAAATGGATCCAACATTATCGCATAGAATTTTTGGCAGAGTCTTAGGTGGAAGATGCAGCTCCTTAAGGAGATTAACAATCCAGTTTACTTCAGCTATAGCTCCTGCAACAGCTCGATACTCAGCTTCAGTGGATGAGCGAGCAACTGTTCGCTGCTTTTTAGAACACCAATTGATAGGATTGGACCCAAGAAGAATGATATAAGCTGAAGTTGAGTGTTTTGTATCAATCATTCTGCCCCAATCAGCGCCAGAGTAAGCCTGAAGTATGGTAGTGGATGAGGGCCTTATGAGAAGTCCATAGGTGAGTGTTTCTTTGAGGTATCTGAGTAAGCGCTTAGCAACTGCTTGCCAATGTCGAATCGACGGAGCATGTTGGAATTGAGCAAGCTTATTGATGGTAAAGCAAATATTCGTCCTTGTAAAACTAAGATACTAAATAGATCCAATGACTTGTCTATACAGCTTCACATCTGCTGAACGGGATCCATCATTAATGCTTAGATACTCACTGGTAGACATTGGAGTAGCAACACCATTTGCTTCCAGCATGTGAAATTTATCTAATAGCTCAGCAAAATAATTATTTTGAGTAAGTAAAAGACCATCTGAATGTGGAATGACTTCGACACCAAGAAAAAAATGCAAAGATCCAAGATCTTTGATAGAGAACCTGTTGCCCAAGCTAATGACCAAAAACATGAAGGTACAGATGCATGGTGCATTAAAGTTAGAGAAGTATCTATGATATGTCGATGTTTGCGTTCAGTTGTTCCAACAATTTAAGGAGTGTAGGGAGGACTAGTGAGATGTTGAATGCCATGCTGCGTAAGGATAGATTTTAAGTTTATGTATTCTCCACCCCATCTGAATAGAGTGTGACAACAGTAAGGTGAAATTGGTTTTTCACCATTCTAAGAAAGTTCACAAATACTCCTCGAACGTCTGATTTATTCTTTAATGGGAATAACCACGTGTACTTTGTATAGTGATCCACAAAAATCACATAAAATCAAAAATTATCAAATGAGTGAATAAGAGAATGACCCCAAACATCAGAGTATAAAAATTCAAAAGGTCTAGAACTACTAATGGAATTATCACCAAAAGGAAGGCGATGACTTTTATTGCATAAGCATGAATGACAGAATGTAAAGGAATCGTCTCTACTACTAGCAACGGGAAGCTTAAAGGAAGAAATAAATGATTTCGTTATTCTAGGTTGAGGGTGACCAAGTCTGGCATGCCATAAGTGCAATGTTGGCATGGATATAGTTGTGAAGTGAGCAAGAGGAGAAGATGGACGATGTTGTGACTTGTCAGCTGGCCATTCATAGAGGTCCCCTTTGCTCCGTCCTTGCAGGAGGCGTGCCCACGTATTCAAATCCTTCACACAAAAAGAATAGGGAAAGAATTCAATAGATGCTTGTCTGTGGCGACAAAATTTAGCAACTGAAATTAAATTTCTTTTGATTCTTGGAGAACAAAGAACATTATGCTGATGAAAAGGCTTAGTGTTATCATAAGAAAATGTAGTTTGACCAATATGAGTAATTGGTATTCATTTACCGTCGTCGATGATGATTTCATCATTGCCTAAAAAGTGAGTAGCAGACTGAAGAGAGTTTGGATTATCTGTGATGTGGTAAGAAGCCCCTGAGTCAACAATCTGTGAACTTGAGTGATTGGCAGCGTAGTTTGCATGATTAGTAAAATTTTCCTGAGCTTCAAGTGCATTGTGAGATTTAGAGCGACACACCTTAGCTATATGACCAAACTTGTCGCAAAGTTGGCACTTCCACTCTTTGTTGATTAGATCTATTATTGAACGCCTTTGAGTTGGTCATTTGTCCAGAAAAATTATGGTTGTTAGGCATGAAATTGGAATGCCCTCCACTTCGTTGAGAACCAGTGTGGTTTTTCCTTTAGATTGGTTGAACGAGGTGCGATGCTGGCTAAATTGTGCAGTAATAATAGGCTGCTCATTCTTTAATTCTGAGTGTTGGACGAAAACTTCATGAGCAAGAAGTTTTTCAAATAGTTCTTTGAAATATATAGGATTATCACGAGCACGTATAGCCGCAGAGATCTCTTTGTATTCTGCTCCAAGCCCGCTCAAAACTTTGATGACTAGTTCCTCATTTGTTAGAGGTGAGCTAGAGGCATCCAAATCATCCGCAATGGATTTAATTTCTTTCATGTAGTCGCAAACGGACTTGGAGTCTCGCCTGATGTTTGAGAGTAACTCACGAAGGCCAAAAGTTCTTGCTTGAGATTTGTTATAGGTCGTTTGCAAACTATCCCATGCATTTTTCGCAGTAGCTGCTTGAGCAATCAGCGGCGCAGTGGATGGATCGACAGAGGCCATGATTGCACTGCGAACAAGGCTGTCTTGCCTTAGCCACAACTTATAGTTTGGATTATGAAGTTGATTACCTTTGTCATCTCCAATATACATTGGAGGAATAACATATGTGCCATATCCAAATAATAAGGTGGTTACTTGGGCTTGCCAAGTCGAATAGTTTGAGCTTCCTATCAGTTTGATCGAGTGATGTGACGCTGGGTTGAAGAAAATCAATTGTGTTGGTTGGATGACATGTCCATGACTGAAAATGGTTGGTGAGGTGGTGGTGCTTGAGTTTTCTCCCATTAGGCTTTAACTGGATGAGGGAAATAAAAGGTTGTAGACTTTTGTAACTGCTCGTATGAGCTTACAGCTTCTGATACCATAAAAAAGTGAGTATTTGGTGTTTCAACTTATATTGTTCAGTCATGTAAATGAGTACATTTATATCTGAAGAAGTACACTGGTAGTAGGAGTTTTGTAGATGAGGAAGAGAGGTTTAGGAGATATATACAACAATTTGAATTCAAATGAGAATCTTAGCTTTGCTTATCAATTTTCACGTTCCAACTCTAGCTATCTCAAATTTAAAAAAGATTAAGTCTCTGAAAATATAATTCTACTATTCCAATAATACTTTTTTGTCGGGTGAATTACGCACCATTCATTTGGGTAAAATAGCACGGCCTAGCCAATTTTTGGACTGGTCATTCAAAAATAGCCAGCATTTGCAAATTCATTGAAAAATAACCAATATTTTGCTACAATATGGAAAGTTCCAGCATAATATTCTAAATATCGGTGCACCTGTGAATGAATTTCCATCATAGTATGCTGGAACTCCAACACGCGAAAAGTTCCAGTATAATATACTGGAGATTGGATCACCGGTGCTCCATTCTTCAGTATATTATATTGCACTGGTATATTATACTAGAGTATTTCCGAAATTTAAACAGTATTTTCGTTCAGATTTATCTTTATATGAAAAATGGCTAAATTTCAGTTATTTTTAAAATTGTGGCTATTTTTAAATGACCACCTATAAATCTGTCTATTTTTAAATTTCTCCCTTCATTTGGTGTTAAATTAAAGAGCTACGTTATATATTACTCCCTCTGTTCCAGTTTATGTTAACCTATTTCCTTTTTGGTCTGTTCTAAAAAGAATGAACCCTTTCTAAATTTGGTAACAATTTAGCTTAAAATTATAACTCTGTCCTTAATGAGAAGCTTTTATGACCACACAAATACTCTGGGTCTCATTTGGACTTGTTTACGATCACAAATTCCAAAAGTCTTCATTTTTTTCTTAAACTCCGTGCCCAATCAAACAGGTTTACATAAATTGGAACTGTCACACCTCCTTTTTTTACACACCTACCCCGAAGGATAATGTATAAGGGTACTTTTCCATTTAAAGTGACATTATTCGAAATGGAATTATTTATTTATTTAGAATCGCCACTTGGGATAGGATTAGCTTTTGGTGTCCCAATTCACCGGTTTAACTTGAATACCAAATCGAGGAAAATTTCTGCGAACCGGAATTCTGAATAAGGAATTCTGTTGATCCGAGGGAAGGTGTTAGGCACTCCCGGATCCCGTGGTTCTAGCACGGTCGCTTAAATTATTATAAATAGCTAAAAATCTAATTTTTATACATGTTCAAACCTACAATGCAATTTTAGAATTATTTACCGCTTTTAGTTAATTTTTAAAAAAGTGAACGTTGTTTAAAAACGTATGTTTGGATCACGTCACATGAAATGCACCCGGATCCTCGACACATTCTTATTCAACGTTTTGGGATTTGAATTTGGGTTGCATGAAATGCGCACCCGTATTTAAGAAGGTAAAATTATTAAAAGCGCGCCTAAAGTGACTAATGGGTTATTATCTTTGCGGGAGGCCGTAAAATTCGCTAAACGGCACGCCCCGAATTTTAAGTATTTTAATATAAGTATTTAAGGAGGGCCCCGCAATTTATGCATTTTGTTTGGCAAGGCTCGTCTCATTTTTATTATGTAAAGGCCAACCTAAAAGCAATCTATCATTTTTTTCTATTGAATTTGTCTCTAAAGAGCCATAGTTAATTAATGTTATAAAATTTGGGTCTCTAGTTCAAGTCAGGATTCAAACAAAAGGGAAAACCTCTTAATTTGAACCCGCTACCTAACTCGAAAGCCCAAATTTATATTTTATTAAAATTAATCCTAATACTCTTAATGTAGGTTTCAACCTTCAGCAATTCGATATGGAATTTTAAACTCAGCCCAAATAACAACAAAATTAAATAATCATGTGATTGTAAACTGCCTGGGCCAACCATTAGGCCTAGATCTCAATTGAGGACCAGATATATCATTTTTGTGGCTTTGGGCCTTCACCTTTGGGCTTATGAATAAGTCCAAACAAAACTACTGCAACAGCCTTAGACAATTAGACTCATCCATTGGAACAATGAACATAAACATTCAAATTCAATGCAACTGTCGATTTAATTCTAAATTTGCTTTTTAAATCCCAAAACTAGCGAAATCAGTTAAAGGCCAAAACTGAATTACTTAACATCAAATTCAAGGATCCTATTTTATTGAAATACAATTTTGTTTTGAGTTTTTTTTTTTTTTTATCGAACTACTGGAATCTAACAACTAAACTAACAGGTTTATCTATATGGATTATGGCTATGCATGCTCATCATATCTACTATCTAATTAACAACACATTAACGTGAAGCTCGAACAATCAATTTTAACCAAATTAGCTCTATTCCTAATCAGCACTATACTTGTCATGACAAATTTCAAAACAGTCCAGAATAGTCTAAAACAGTCCAGATTACACAGTCATTAGGAGCTATACACATGCTAGCATATAAATTAACAAAGGCTACAATTAGGATCAGCTACACAATTCAATTATAACAGTCCAATATTGTTCAAATTAATTACAATGAAGATATCACTAAAACTGAAAACAATATCTATTTCCAGGACAGTTCACTAATTACGACAAGTAGATCTAGATACACATTTTTTGAACACAATGAAAGATGAATTTGAAATTAAACATCAGTAGACATAGAATGGATTTAGTTCAAATGAAGCTGCAACTATCAAATTTCTATTCATCTCCACCTCATATCAGCATCAGTACAACAGCATAGGAACAAATACCTGGAAGTGTAAAGTAACAAAGGAAAAGAGGAAGGTCAGCAGCAATTTAAATCGCAGCAACAGGATTAAACAACAGCAACAGGAATAATTGTAGAATCAACACAGCTTCACAAGGCCCAGGAATGAGTTACAGAACCACAGCACCCAGTAGATGACCAATATGAGCTTGATTGAACCAAAAGAGACTCAAATTTATACCCAGGACACATTTTAAGTTTCAGCAACCCAAACACATGCCATTTTTCATCTTACTTCAGCTAGGAAATCGAGTTAATCATTGGAGTTTGAACTATTTTGAGGAAGAACTTTAATGAAACAGTGTTTTTGGAAGTTTTCTCTAGATTTGAGATCTAAAGGGGACTTGATTTGAAATTCAATTTTTCAGAACTTCATAATTTGCAGAAAAGTGTTTTTGGTTGGAATTTTGTAGGCTGGAAATTTTTAGGGACTTTTTAGATTTTGAAACTTCTTTTGGTAATTTTTCAGGGTTGAAACCTTACAAAAGAAGGCATGGGGACTGCCTTTTATAGGCAGGAAAGAGGGAGGAAGCTTCTAGAATTAATTCACTCATTTTTCCCCTTTTTATTTTCAGATTTTGTTCATTAATCCTAAAGTTTTAACTTGTTGCCTAAGTTATTACCCTAAGTTCCTGAAACTACAATTGAGGCCCTATTTTAGAAGATTCTAGAGTGTTCTAGTTTAGCCTACAGCATTCCTATCCAATCATGAATACCTAACTTACCCCTGAACTTGTACTGAAATTACTAGCCTAGTACAGCTATAACCAAAATAATTCCTAAACCCTAAGATTGAATTATTGAAACCAGTTCATACTAAACAGGGCTGAAAATTAATCCTAATTCACACTACTAGCCAATTATCAGTTAAACAAAATTAATAATCAAAATCAAACTAAATCATTAAACTAAACTGAACAAGAAAAGGTGAAAAATCAAAGAACAGGAAATGAACATCAGATTAACTGAACAGAAAATACTAACAGAATCAATCGCAACTAAGTATAAATTCAAATCAACAGAAAAATCCAAAACAAGAACAAAAGTTAACCAAGATAAAAGACTAAAATCAAACGGCATCAATTAATGAAGAAAAATTAATCATATGAGAGGAAACCCTACTGACTTAGAATAAACAATCAAAACTAAACCTAGAACATTGAGCAAGGACTATGCCTAACTAATGACCAAATTAGAAGAACAAAATCATGTTATCAATTAATCACGAGGCAGAAATAGTCATGAGGAATAATTAATCACAGAACAACAAAAAGAGCTAGGAAACTTACTGGTGTAATCTTAGGGTTCTACCGCTTTATCAGATTTAAAATCCAAGTGACTCCGGCGAGATTTGAAGGTCACTGACGATGAATTAGGAACGAGGGAAGCGAGGAGATCACGTGGTGTGAATTTAACGGGATTTGGGGAACTTAGGGTTTTGGACCGGAAATTTGATCCAAGATTCGAAAAGTTCCACCGGGATTTGAGGGACGGGGTTTATGGGATTTGGAAAGAGGAGAAGAAGGTGATTTAAGGGTGTAATTTTGGACAGGTTTGGGTGGTGTCGCCGCCGTGGGCGGTGGTACTGTTTGGAAGATTCGACGATTTTAGTTGGGATTTGGAATAAACCAACTAGGGATTTATGATGAGGAGAAGAAGATGGTGCTATGGTGTAAATTTGGGCACCATTGGAGCATCGCCGCCGGCGGAGACGATTTTCGGCCGGCGGCGTACGGCGGAAGGCGGGGGTACGAGGAAGAAGAAAATGGTCTCTAGGGTTCTACCAATTTTCGGACACTTTTATTTAAAAGTTATAGCTGAACGTGGACCGTTGGATGATACAAAGGGACGGGTGAGATTGAGTTTCAACATAATGAAATCAAAACGACGTAGCATTGGCATGATACTACGTCGGGGGCAATGAAAATTGGACCGGGTATTTGGGCTTGGCCGGGCAACTGGTTTGGAGTTTTGGGCTGGGATTTTACATGAAAATGACTCAAAGCTCGCAGCCTATTTAACTTTTATTTTAATTTCTTTTTCATTTATTTTCTTCTTTTCTTTCTTATTTATTTAAATTTTGAATTTTATTAAATGCAAAATCAAAAGTAGCCAAAACCTGATTTAATTCTAAAATGTGACTAATTAAATTTCTCTAAAATTAACTAGATCCTAATTTTAAGAGGAAAAATTAACAAAAGTGAAATTAAAGGAATAAAAATGTAAAAGGATTATTTTATTATTTTTTCTCTTATTTCCAATGATGTTTAACTAACATAAAACTTAGAATTAAGTCATAAATGCAAGTATGCTATTTTATAATTTTTATTTTTTATGACACCTAAAAATGCACACAAAAATGCAAACAAAATACAAAATCATGCAATTAATTCCTAAAAATTCAAATATTAAAAGAAAAATTCTAATTTTAATGAATTCTATAGGAGTAATTTAAGCCTGGCAAAAATCACATGCTCACAAAAACGAAGGGAGTACAAAACTGGAGTTATATATTTCCAATCGGGACGGCATCCAAAATATGCTTATATCCTTCATACCTCTCAAAAAATTAATGGACCATTTCAGATTCTCTTGCTTGTTAACTTTCCTTAAAGAGTGGGAAGGATATTAGAAAATATTATATCCTCAATAATAAGCGATCACAATTCTTATAAGATGAGTGAAGTGAACATTCAAAACTCAGATACCTTTAGAAATATTTTTAATTCAGTATGTATCTTTCTTTGTCTTTTTATGTTTACTTTCCCTTCTTTTAGGTAGTTGCCAACTAGACCTTATTCTAACTATGAGCTCTTAAACATATTCACACTGTTAAATTATATATAGTACCCTTTTCTGTGCAAGTCAAATGGTGCATCGAGCCTGTTCGAACATGTCAAATTGTGATAAAATGGAGACTATTTCTTTTTTCCATTTTATATTCTTTTTAGTAAAGGAATTGATTTTCTTAAAGAAATTAACTAACAACACAATGAATAAAACCTGATGAACATTCAATTAATGCGAGTCTGGGTATAGAAAAATTCTTGGTTGGGAGCGTTTCCTCCCGAATGGGGTTCAATGCGGGGCAAATCCGGATATAATCAAACTTCAATGCGAATATCGGACACCGAGTGAAAAATCAAAAAAAAAATTAACTAAGGCACCAAATGGAGACGAGATGCCTAGTGAATGGTGGTCATAATAAAGAATTAGCAAACGGCATGTTTCGTGCTCTTACACACAAATTACCTCAAAGTCAACTAAATTCACAAGTACATCACTTTGATTTGGCCAACTAGGAATTCTCACCTAAAGCTTTTCGAGTTTTCCCTATAAATAAACAGCCTAGTTTCTCATTATCCATAAAAATACAGCATTGAATCTTCTCCTCTTCTATTTGTTTCCCTTTAATTTCCCTGTTTACTTGCTTCGTCCAATCCAAAATGGCTGCTTTTGGTAAGATGCTTTCGTTAATTGTGATAACTGTGGCATTATTAGCCATCAACTCAAATAAAGCTTGTGCTGGAGACCCTGATATGCTTCAGGATATTTGTGTTGCTGATCTCACCTCAAGTAAGTGAACTACGCCAATATTGGACAAACTAACTTTTACATTTTCTTTTCCTATGAACCTATGGTTGTCTGAAATTCAAACTCAGGAAAGCAAGACTCTTGGGAACTGCACGAGTATACATATATTTTTTTAAAATATTCTTCTTTTGTTCTTTTTTATCTTTTCTTGAAAATCTTCCGAAAATAGTTTCTTTACCTTCCGAAAATAGTTTCTTTACCTTCTTAAGATAAGAGTAAGATTATCCACCTATAAAATTATGTTGGGCTTGTTGTTTTTCTTTTTGTTCTTTTATCAGGTTTACTGCTTTTCGCTTTTGCCCTACCCGTTGACCCTGATTTTTCTCCTTGGTCTAACAATTCTTAATTCCCTCTTACTTTATACCTACATATTTGTCTATTACTAGTATATTATATTCCCCTTATCCTAAATCATGATGCTTCCTACTGCAAGCACAATAAAACAAATAGGTTAATTAAATTACACTGATATTATAACCGATCCTTAAAATTATAGGTGTATATAACTTAATCCTTTCTATTTTGTATTTCTATGGTTACTATATCACCCCTTGTATTTGCATATTTGTAACAGCCACGAAAGTGAATGGATTTGCATGCAAAACCATGTTCACAGAGGCTGATTTCTCGTCAATGGTCATTTCAAAGCCAGGAGCCACCACCAACACATTTGGTTCTGTGGTCACTGGTGCCAATGTTCAGAGTATCCCTGGCCTTAACACACTTGGTGTGTCCCTTGCTCGTATCGACTACGCCCCCGGTGGCATTAACCCACCCCACGTCCACCCACGCGCCACCGAGATGGTTTATGTTTTATCTGGTCAACTATATGTTGGGTTTATCACAACAGCCAATGTCTTGGTCTCTAAGGTCATTGTACAGGGAGAAGTCTTTGCTTTTCCTAGAGGACTTGTTCATTTCCAAAAGAACAATGGTAAAGTTCCAGCAGCTGTTATTGCTGGCTTTAATAGTCAGTTGCCTGGTACACAGTCCATTGCAACAACGTTGTTTGCAGCTTCACCAAGTGTTCCTGATGATGTCTTGGGTCAAGCATTCCAAATTAATACTATGCAAGTTCAGCAGATTAAGTCAAGATTTGCACCCAAGAAATAGAAGTTGTATTTTCTTTTGTTTGTTGGGGTGTGTTGATTGATGTTGTTTTGTTAATAAGAGGGTGAGTTTGCCTTCTAGTTGAGTCTGTTTTGTTTGTTCCATATGTTTTTGTTATCTCAATAAAAGAATGCTTTCTTTTACTTTCATGTAATATTAAATATTAGTATTCCATTTGCTCGCATATTGTTATAAATCTATGCAAATTTATTGCTCTCCAATTTCTTTTGGTTTCTCCAAAATGTTTATTATGATGAATGGCCGGTACAAATAAGCAAGAGAAAAGATTCTTTTTGACTTTATTTCATTCAAGGAAAAAAAAATCAATAGGGGTATATATAATCACGTCATCATAAATAGTTAGCAATGGTCTACAAATTAAACCTTATATATTTGTTTAGTTTTTCGTAGATATTTACATTACGGTAATGTCTAATCTGAATTTTCTGCCTCTACTTTCTTCTAAAGTTCATCTAATCAAATCAAGCTTTCGTAATTTTATCAATGCAATACATCTCGACAGACGCTTATTTCGATACTAGTAGGATTTTTCAACCTTATACTCCTATGTCTTATAGTATTTTCACTAACCCCAAGGAAAAAAATTGCCGATATCACATGGTTTTGTCCTTTTCTCATTTGAAATGTGGTCATACGCTTTACATATTTTAAATCGATGCCCTTTAATAGTCGGCTTCGAAAGTAAATAGCGAACATCGGAAAAAGAAACCAAAAAAATAAAAAATATGGACCCTTTAAATTATTATTATATGCGAAAGAAACTATTAGGAATCCTATTCCTTAATTAGAAGCCGTACTTCGAACAAATTAAAAGTTTACTTCTCTATCAATAGTAGCTAAATTTGTGGTGACAACACTCCATTATGTCTTTCCGACCAGCATTATATTGTGGATAGTGAAGCATCACTAAACTATTTATGAGTAGAGCGTGACAGTCCAGTTCATTAGTAATATTATCTGTTTAGGGTCAAGGCTCGCACGACTTTAAACACGTTATTAGGGCCTAAGTTTGTTAACTTATATATCCAGCATTTCTTTTGTATTTTTTTTTATGTAAGATTCTGTCTAAAGTCTGAGGTGTTACATACACCCCCTCTTATGGACTCTCCTCGCTGTGATTTGCCCTACCGCATGGAATTCGCCTAGACTCAGCATTGAGGTTTGCCCCGCCTAACCGGAGTTTGCCTAAACTCAGTTGAACTCTGACCCACCATCGGCAAGGCAAGTGACTCTAATACTATCTATAACAACTCAGTCCACTAGTAATATTGTTCGCTTTGGACCTAGGCTCGCACGGCTTTAAACCGCGTCACTAGGATTTACAATTTGTTAAACTTATATACCAACTTACGAACTTAAAATCTTGAATTTGTTCTCGAAACAAGTCCATTGGAAAAGAAGAAATAATTTTAACAAGAAAAATAGTTACTAGCAAATTTGGGCATGTTCCAAGTAGAGGCAGAGTATCCAATTATGGAATTGACAAGGCAAATCCTGGCAATATATATATTAGTGAACAACTTCAAGAATGGCACCACCAAACAATGACTCTTTGCTAGGCATCTATCGGATTTTGATTAGAAGAAGCTTTACGCTGTCATTCTCTTCATATAATATACAATATGGTTAAGGATAAGAGGAAAACGACATAACAACCGACGTCTTTATTTACGTTTTACACTACGCCACGTACCGTAAAAGTAAATGTCTTCGCTAATCCATAATGTTGAAGTCCTACCTCCTTCAACATTGACACCATTTTTAGTTTCAAGCTGTTTTTTATTTATTCGTCGAATATTCAGTGTAGGAAAAGTACAAATGATAAAAATGTAAGCAACTTAACTAGTATTTGTTGTTATTGTCATCAATAGGATTTGTGTAAGGTTTTCTAATTGTTCTATGTTGGGACAAAATAACACATCCTTTGGGCAAAAATCCTAAAGATTTGACCATCCAATCATTAAAGATGCATAACTCAATTTTGATAAAAAGTCAAGCAAGACTTTGGGATTTAACTATCAGATTATTCTTAAGTTATTCGGTGCTTAATTATGTTAGATACTACAAATCTAGAGAAGAAATGAAGCAGAGAATTGGACATTGAACTTGAGAGAAGCTTCGAGAAGAAGAGAGAAGCATCAGATGTTTTCTTATTACTCAAAATGAATATTAATCTTTCTGTACAAAATAATGACTAAAATAGCAAGTATAAATAATGGGTCTGTGACCCGGTGACCCAGTGGCCCAGATACAATTGGGCCACTACTATGACTAATTACAATAAAGCCCAACAAGCATATCAACCTTTTTCTTCTACTATTCTAACAGTGCCCCTCAAGTTGGAGGGTGAAAGAACCCCCAGCTTGCAAAGATGGAAATGATGAGCAGGCCCAGGGAGTGCCTTGGTAAGGATATCAGCAACTTGAGCAGCAGTAGATATATGAGCCAAACTGATCAGGCCATCACCAATTTTACCTCTGATAAAATGACAGGCCGGTTCTATATGTTTGGTCCGCTCATGAAAAACAAGGTTGCGAGCAATATGCAATGCAGCCTGGTTATCACAGAATAAGGGAACAGGAGCAGAAGAAGAAAAACCAAAGTCAAATAACAATCTGGAAAGCCAAGTAACTTCAGCAGCAGCTTTACTCATGGCCATGTATTCAGCTTCAGCAGAGGAAAGTGAAACCACAGGCTGTTTCTTAGACTTCCAACTCACCAAACACTCACCCAGAAATACACAAAAACCAGTAACAGACCGTCTACTATCAGCACAAGAAGCCCAGTCACTATCATAGTAGACTTTTAAGCCAAGGTCAGGAGAATGACCGAAAAACAAGCCAAAATCAGAAGTCCCTTTCAAATAGCGCAAGAGATGTAAGGCAGCCTGCATATGAGGAATACGAGGGGTTTGCAGGAACTGGCTAAGGTGTTGTACAGCAAAACTAATATCAGGTCGAGTGTGAGTTAAAAAATTCAACTTGCCCACTAAACATCTATATTCCTCAGGCTTGGGCAGAAGATCACCAACAGAAGCCTTCAACTTCTCATTGATAGTAAGTGGACAGATCACAGCTGAAGAGGCAGAAGAGTCAAAGGACTCTAACAAATCATGAGTAAATTTCTTTTGGTGAAGAAGAACACCAGAATCACAATAAAGCACCTCAATACCCAGAAAATAGTTAAGGGAACCAAGGTCCTTAATCCTGAACTGCTCATGTAGAAAGCCTTTTAAGGATGAAATCTCAAACAGATCAGTACCAGTAAGAATAATATCATCTACATACACAGCTAAAATCACCAAAGAAGAACCAGAACCCCTAGTGAATAGGGAGTATTCATTCAAAGAATGGGAATATCCTCTAGAGCAAAAAGCCTGAGACAACTTTGCATACCATTGCCTGGAAGCCTGTCTCAAACCATAGAGGGATTTGAGTAGTTTACAAGCCAAAGGAGGAGAAGTAGATGAAGAGGGAGAACAGACAAACCAGGAGATATTTTCATGAAAACCTCTTCATCAAGATCCCCATACAAGAATGCATTATTGACATCAAGTTGGAACAAGGGCCAGTGTTATTTTACAGCCACAACAATCAATGTTTTCACAGTAGACATTTTGACAACAGGGGAAAATATTTCATGAAAATCAACCCCTTCAACCTGAGTATCACCTCTAACTATTAACCTTGCCTTATACCTCTCTAGAGTCCCATCAGCCTTATATTTTACTTTATATACCCATTTACAACCTATAGGCTTTTTACCAGGGGTAACTCAACTATATCCCAATTTCTATTTGCCTCCAAAGCCTCAAACTCCTTCCTCATGGCCTCCTGCCACTCAGGGACAGCAGCAGCCTGTGAGTAAGTGTAAGGCTTAGGAATGTGGAGTTGTGAAGTGGTAGCATTGAATGATAGAGACTCAGAACTAGAAGAAACAAGAGCAGAGATGGAATTAGGAAGGTTGGAACAGATAAAATCCTAAAGATAGGCAGGGAAAGAATGAGGTCTACTAGATCTTCTAAGAGGAGGAGGATTAGAAGATGGAGCAGAAGAAACAGGAGCAGGAGAGGGTAGAGGAGAAGTTGAAACATCAGAAGGAAGAGTTGGAGTTAAAATAGAAGAAGAAGGGATAGAAAGAGAGGGGGATGGAGAAGTGGTTGAAACAGAAGGTGTAGAAGGGGCAGAAGGACCAGGAGTAGGATTAGGCATAGAGGAAAGTGAATCATAAGAAAAGTGCTCAGGAGAAAGAGGAGAAGGCAATGTAGGTGATGGAGAAGGAGAAGATGTAAGAAAAGGGAAAATGTGTTCATGAAAAATGACATCTCTAGAGATAAACAAGACTTAGCGGTGAGATTGTAGAGTTTGTAACCCTTTTTGGCAAAAGGATATCCTAGAAAGACACATGGAATAGATCTAGGGTGAAATTTGTCCTTATGCACCTTAGGCACAGTAGAGTAACACAAGCAGCCAAAAGACCTGAGATGGGAATAGGTTGGAGCCTTGCCAAAAAGTAACTCATATGGACTCTTGTTTTTTAGGATGAGGGAAGGGAATCTGTTTATCAAATATGTGGCAGTAAGTAAACAATCTCCCCAAAACTTCACAGGAAGATGAGATTGAAACAAAACAGCCCTAGCAGTTTCTAGCAAGTGTCTATGTTTTCTTTCTACCACACCATTCTATTGTGGAGTGTGTGGGCAATAGGTTTGATGAATAATACCTTTTTCAGAAAAGAAGAGTGCCCAGAAGAAGAGGAACCTAATTCTAAAGCATTGTCACTCCTTACAGTCTGGACTCTAGTTTGAAATTGGGTTTCAACCATAGAAATAAAAGCTTTCAATATATCAAAAGCATTGCTTTTAGCCCCCAACAAGTGTGTCCAGGTGGCCCTAGTGTAGTCATCTACTATAGTAAGGAAATACCTAGCACCAGAGTGAGTAGGAGTAGAGTAAGGACCTCAAGTATCTATATGAATGAGTTGAAAAGAATGGGAGGATTGAATGGAACTATCAGGAAAGGGAAGCCTAGTTTGTCTTGCTAGTGGGCAAATGAGACAAGTGAAGGATTGTTTGGAGGACAAGTCACAATTAACACCAGAAATAAATTTCATCTTGGAAAATGGTACATGTCCAAGTCTATAATGCCAAATAACATCAGATTTATTCACTTTATTTGAAGTAACAATGGTATTTACAGATGAATTGTTATTCTCATCAACAGCAGTAGTAGAAAGTACAGGTAAAGAGGAAATAGGTAAAGAAGAAACAGCTGAAGAACAAGAGTTCATAGGAGCAGAGTCAATGGGTGAAGTCACATGTTGAAATAGCTTGTAAAGTCCAGTGTCCAGCCTACCAAGCACCACTGGCTTCTTCACTGAAAGGCCCTGGAATGTGCAAGAAGACTTGGTAAACTGAACAACATCATCACAATGATTCAAAAGTTTGTGAACAGAAATGAGATTATGTTGAAACTGGGAATGTAAAGGACATTATGAAGGATTAAATCAGGAAACAGAGCTAAAGATCCAACATTTGTTACTTTAACTTTGTACCCATTTGGGAGAGACACAAGATAGGGAATAGGGAGGGTGATTATGTCAAACAGTAGGCTTTTAATAGAAGTCATATGATCAGTAGCTCCGGATTCTATTATCCAAACAATGTCATTCACACTAGATAACATACAAGCTCCATAAGAAACACCCTCATAAGGCATGAGCTTACCAGCAAAGTTAGCAGAAGCCAAAAGAGGTGGAGAGTGTGGGAAAGCAGCAGAAATTTGGGATTGTTGCAATAAGGTCATCAGTTGGGAGTATTGATCCTTGGTGAGACCGGGTATGACAGAAGAATCTTTATGCTCAACAGAACTACCAGGCACAGAATTAGCCCTAGGAGAGTCAAGTTCAACACAGATCTGCGAGGAGGAGGAGGTCCTCTGTTGAACTTGAAATGAGAAGGATATCCATGCAGCTTATAGCATTTATCGATTGAGTGACCAGGTTTTTTGCAAGTACTTGCAAATAATATAGTTCCTGGTCACATCAAAAGAAACCTTGGAGGGGAATGAGGGCTTAAAAGTCCCAGCATGAAAAGAAGCAGATTGAGATGAAAACTGAGAGGCAAAAGACACTTGTCTCTGTTTTTCATCAGACAATATAATACTCTACACATTTCCAACAGATGGAAGTGGCTTCATCATTAGAATGTTGCTGCGAGTCTGCATATAGGTATCATTCAGACCCATAAGGAACTGATAAACCTTATGTTCTTCATCCTCAACAGTTTTCCCTCCACAAGTACAAATTCTGATCTTGTAGGATGCAATCTCATCCCAGAGTTGCTTAATTTTGTTAAAATACGAGGCTATGTCTAAAGACCCTTGGGAAATATGAGCTAATTCTTTCTTTAGCTCAAAAATTCTAGCCCCATCAACTTTACCATATCTCTCTTCCAATTCACACCAAATTTCTTTGGCAGATTCAGAATATTCAACACTACGAGATATCTCTTTTGACAAAGAGTTAATCAACCATGAAACTACAAGATCATTACATTGTTGCCATTGGCGAGCCAGAGGAGACCCAACAGGAGGCTTTGTAGAAGAACCGCTAATAAAATCAAGTTTATTTCGAATAGAGAGGGCAACTAAAATATTTCTCCTCCAGCTGCCATAGCAGGTGCCATCAAACGGACTAGAAACCAAAGAAGCTCCTAGTACGTCTGATGGATGCACATATAGAGGGTGACATGGATGTGTAAAATCATCCTCATGAAACACAGTGCGAGACACAGTAGATGAAGAAGAAGGTGTAATAGTAGGATTATCATTCATCATTGTGAAATATAGGGTAACAGAAAATACAATATCCAAACTAGTATTCAACAAAAATAAGAAATGTGAAGAAGAACTGATTTACCCCCCCCCCCCTCTTTTGCAACCGAAAAGAGAACAGTCTTGTAAAAAAAATCGAAGAAGAGACTTCAGGCAGCTCAACAAAAGTGACGAAGAAACCCTAACTCGAAGTAGTCCGAACCCTAGCTCGAAATAGTCAGAGAATCACTCAATATCTCCATCAAAACTGAAGATCCAGTAGAAGAAAGTAAAATATTTCGAAAATTTCCAGCAAATTCGGAGAAAACCCTATTTCAGCATGAAATCAACGAAAACCCAAATTTCGACGAAGAACGATGTGATTAACATCAATCGGAAGCAGATGGAATGAACTATCAGGATCTATGCTCTGATACCATATTAGATACTACAAATCTAGAAAAGAAATGAAGCAGAGAATTGGACATTGAACTTGAGAGAAGCTTCGAGAAGAAGAGAGAAGCATCAGATATTTTCTTATTACTCAAAATGAATATTAATCTTTCTGTACAAAATAATGACTAAAATAACAAGTATAAATAGTGGGCCTGTGACCCGGTGACCCGGTGGCCCAGATACAATTGGGCCACTACTATAACTAATTATAATAAAGCCTAACAAGCATATCAACCTTTTTCTTCTACTATTCTAACAAATTACAAGAATTTAATCGTTTGATGGTGTGGTACTAATTTATTTCATTTACTTTCAGATGCATGCTTGTTTATTGTACTCCCTCCGGTCCAAAATAAGTGATTTTTTGGCATTTTTCTTGTGGTCCAAAATAAGTGATTTTTTCAGATTTCAAGAATGAATTAATTATTTTTTTCCTACATTGTCCTTGGAGTAAATAGTGTTGGAATATGTGTTAGGAGTGTTTATGTGAGATAGTAAAGGTTAATATGGTCAATTCCATTGCTAATTAATGCTAAAAGGTGGATTTCTTAATCTGAGCGAAAACATCAAAAATATCACTTATTTTGGACCGGAGGAAGTATAAAACTTAAATTAATTGAGGTCAGGGATCATGCTAAAATGGTCTAAATGACCATCAAAATTAAGTTGGCGACTATAACTGAAGCGGAGCGGAAGGAATAAAAAAATTATCCTAATTTAATAAGTACGTTCCAATTAATTATAAGTATTTGTTTTCACTTGGAGATGGTTGATCAATTCTCTGTGACAAGTTGAAAACGAATGCCAAGCGATAAGTTCCACCTATAACGTGATGCGTACGTGTATTTGCAGAAAACAAAGCCTTTTGATCAATTTTCTATTTGATGTGATTTTTGTATCCAAATGGCTAAGTCACGAATGACATATGCAATGCCGCGTAGAGTTGATTGAGGTCAACCAGCCTGGTTGAATTCCTATTTTTTGGATAAGTTATGCAAAAACTTTGTCACATCACCGTATAACCGTTATAAAGTAATAGCCGAAAAATATATATAATTTGCATATTTTTGTATATATGTATACATTTAGTATGTTATATACAATTTTATACACTTTTTCGCCTAACATATATGAATAATTTCTGACACAGACTAAATGTGATAATACCCTATTTGTTTCCCCGTAAAAAAAGGGCATGGCTCCTCAAAGTTACATTGGAGAGCTACTTAATTTCTCAAAAGGTCATAGAACATAGAGTATTTTATTGTCATTAAACTTATTTTATCACTTTAAAATTATTCAATGCATGAGTTACCATTACACAGAAGTTACTAAGCTAATTTTTGTCACTTTAAATCACTGAACTTATGGATGGTTACTCAGAAATTTAAATTAGTCAGGTCTAGTCAACGGGTACACGTAAGCCCAAAATTGAAGCCTGATTCAAGCTATTATGGGCTACACATGCGGGCCCGCAATTCTTGCCTTTGCTTTGGGTTGAAGAGAAAAAAGAGCGCATGTTTCGTGCGTTTACGAACACAGCATTAAAACCCAGCACGCTTTCCTCACGTGACTTCAAAGTCCACCAATGTTTTCTAGTCTTCCCCCCTTATAAATATAGCCATCCAATTTTCTCTCTCTCCATTGTCCAAAGCAGCAGAGAGTATTCAAATCTCCTCTCCACTTCCTCTATTTCTGTGCCTCTCTTTTGATTGCTTCCTTTTTGGTTTATATTAAACAAAGAAATTAACGAATAGTATTACTTTTCTACTTCACCATGTCTGCATTTGGAAAACTTCTTGTGATTATGGCTATGGCTATCTTAGCCATTAACTCAAACAAAGTTTCTGCTGGAGATCCAGACATGCTTCAAGATGTTTGTGTTGCTGATCTTACTTCCAGTAAGTTCAATTTTCCCATTAATTAGCAGACTTTTGCTTCTTTTTCTTCTTTTTTTTTTTAAATTTATTTTTAGTTTCTTTTAGATTGAGAAAAGTATATTCTTGATCAGTGTCTTGTGCTTCAATTTGGGGGTTTTGGGACTCTTTCTTGTTCTTTTGGTTTTCTTTGTCTTAGTTCACATTTGTACGACTTTTCTTCTTGCTTACATTTATCAGTTAGGCGTGTGGAAAATCAAGATCCAACTTATATTAGCTGGCCAACAGTAGAAAATCGACCATATTAAATGGTACAACTTGTACCATACATAAGATATATAGAAGTCTTGAATAGAATTACAGTAGTACTATTGAATAACTGGCGAAAAACCATATTACTAATATATTAATGAGCAACTGGTGACAATGGCCACCAAACATAGTTCCTGTATGCTGTCTTTTTCACCTGTTTGTTTTTTTCAAACTTAAGAAAATATCTAATACTACCATTAATCATTAATCATAAAAGGGTACTCCTCCTGTCTACTTTAATTAATTTTTTTTTTTGTTTTCATACATTAAAAAATTCACATTTTAGCATTGATTAACAATAAAATTGATTATATTAACCTTATTTTGTGCATTGAAAATATAAAAATTCTCATAAACTCTTTACTCCAAAGGCAAATTTGTAAAAAAAAAAAAAAAGTTAATTCCTTCTTAATATTTTAATTTTAAATCAAATATTATGTATCAAAAAAAAAAGCCAAAAAATCATTAAAATGGACTGGAGGGAGTATTTGACTGAAATTTTCTTATCTCTTACTTAAATGAGTAATTAATGATGGAGTGCCTTTTCGCAAGAGTAAATTATTATTTTATTTTTTAAAATGTTGACTAATAAATTGATTTTCTTATGCGATAAATATTTTGGATCAAATTTTTTGTTATACAATTTATCTTCGTCTCAGTAAGGAAAAGAGGTAGTTTTTTCAGGTGGTTTAATGTCTAATTAGATTAATAACAGTCACAAAAAATGATTTAATCATTATGTTTATGATTCAAGTATAACATGGTGCTTATTTGTTTCGTTTTCTGTTTGCATTCCCTTAGTGTTAGTTCTGTTAAGATTTTCGCTTCGATGTCAAATTTGGTTGGCTTGTTATTGCCCCTCCATTTAACTGTCTGAGCCGAGGGTTTACCGCACAATCTCTCTGTCTTCTTAAAGGTAGGGATAAGGACTGCGTGCATTTTACCCTCCCTAGACTTCACTTGTGGAAATTACACTGGGTATATCGTTGTTGTTGTTATAACTTGGTGCTTATTCAATTTTCTATTTATGTACGTGATATAGGTTTTACCATAAATGGATTCCTTTGCAAGAAGAACTTTTCAGAAGTAGACTTTTCATCTATGGCCATAGCCAAGGCAGGAGCAACAAACAACACATACGGTTCCGTAGTGACAGGTGCCAATGTTATGAAAGTACCTGGTCTTAACACACTTGGTGTCTCACTTTCTCGTATTGATTATGCTCCTGGTGGCATTAATCCACCTCATACTCATCCTCGTGCTACAGAAATGATCTTTGTTACAGAGGGTGAATTAGATGTTGGCTTTATTACCACATCTAATATGTTGGTCTCCAAACATATTGTGAAAGGTGAAGTGTTTGTTTTCCCTAAAGGACTTGTCCATTTCCAGCAAAACAATGGGAAAGTTCCGGCAGCAGTTGTCGCCGCATTCAACAGCCAGTTGCCGGGGACTCAATCCATTGCTACAACGTTGTTTGCATCCACACCAACTGTTCCTGATCATGTCTTGACTAAAGCATTCCAAATTGGTACAAAGCAAGTGGAGAAAATTAAGTCAAGGCTTGCACCTAAGAAATAGACTTTTCATTAATTGCTCTTGTGACTATTATTTTCTTTGGTGAGGTTGTTAATTCATAATGCTTTGTGGGTAGGATCGATACTTTCATTTGTTTGTTATCTCCAATAATGTTGTATTTACCTTATGACAACTTTGTTTCTCTGTTCGTCAAAAATAATGTTATCTCTCTGTATGTGTTTTTCTCCTACGCTCATTTAACAATTTTTATACAAGAAAATGATCATACAAAAGTTTTTTTGTGTTTTATTTATATCTTCTTTTTTATTCTTTTCCTTATCTTATGTGAAAAGGATCATATAACTAAAATAACATTTTTAATTGACTACAAACCAAATCTCCATATAGGTCAACAATAATGTTATATTTGTACGCATTTCTACCTTCTACTACTAAAAAGCGAAGAGGAAATTAGCTCCTACGCTCATCTAACGATTTTAATATGAGAAAATGAACATTCAAAAGATCTTTTATGTATTACTTACACATTCTTTTTGTTATTTGTTACTTATCTTATGTAATAAAGACCGTGTAACTAAAATAACATTTGTAATTGACTGTAAAAATCATATCTCCCGAAGAGAAATTCTTTAGCTCTTTTTTGTCCTTAAAGGAACTCTTTTCTTGGCCCTTCTAGTTCGACAAGGTACGTACCTTACAGAAATTTGCAGAAAACGATTTTAAGTAACTGTCGAGCTTAATAATCATCAAAGATAAATTAGATAATTTGTATCTTTAAAAGGGGTTTCGAAAAGAATAATGAATGGCATACGTGTCAAATTTCTTTACGCGACCAGGTAATTAGTATAAACTGACTAAATAAATTGCCAGTTCTGAAGTCACTTTTGTCTAAAGCAACTTAGATTTGACAAATATGTGCAGAAAAGGAGGGCAAAAAGGAATGATTCTATCATCAGATGAAAATAGGTAATGGGATGGGACTGAAGAACGAATGTAACAACAATTATGGTTTTTCAAATCAGATTTTCAAGTATATTATGATAGGGATTATGACAGCGTAAAAAGTGGTGTAGTTGCCACATAAAAAGGAGGATTAGGTGAATTATATTGTTCAGAATTCTTGGTGGAGCTACCTCATTTGGCTCTGTGTTTCAAGCGAATAAGGTTTGCTTAATAATTACTTAACAATTCAGATAATGTTGTCTAAACTTACTTTTTTTAGTAAAATGAAAAGCCTTTGAACGCCTAAGTAATCTAGAAAACATGCGCAAAAGCTCATTGTTTGGTTAGAGCAAGTTACTGGACAACTCAGATCCGGAAGTTTCAGATTTGGACAAAATCATTTTAAAAGATGTTTTAAGGCAATTGTAGAATGTTTTGGGCCTTTGTAGCGAAAATTACCGCGGAATAGTACGGGCTAGCCAGTTTTCGGATTGGTCATTGAAAAATAGTCAGTGTTTGCAAAGTTATAGAAAAATAGCCATTATTTTGCTACAACACGAAAAGTTC
Organism: Nicotiana glauca; assembly: GCA_026770625.1. Classification (NCBI taxonomy): domain Eukaryota; kingdom Viridiplantae; phylum Streptophyta; class Magnoliopsida; order Solanales; family Solanaceae; genus Nicotiana; species Nicotiana glauca. Next base: position 37,379 of record MU665760.1, read on the forward strand.
CAACATAATATACGAGAAATCGGTGCACCTATGTATGAACTTCCAGCATATTATGCTGGAACTCCAACACACGGAAAGTTCCAACATAATATACTGGAGATTGGAGCACATGTGTATCAACTTCCAACATATAATGCTATACCGGTATATTATAATGGAGCTCCAGTATATTCCATTGGAATATACTGGAGTTCCAGTATATTATTATACTGGAGTATTTTCCGGATTTTGGACAGTGTTTTTGTTCAAATTTATCTTTACATGAAAAGTGACTAAATTTTGCTTACTTTTGAAACTGTTGCTATTTTCAAGGGATTTTTACCTTCCTATACCATATATGAAGCCTTATTACCCTAAATGTGCATAATTTGTTAATTATCCGTCCAGTCCACACTTTAACAACAATTTATATACCATTCAACTATTAGGCATTAAAAGAGCAGAATATTCCCTAAAAAATGCGCTGAAATTAAGGAGAGAATCTTGGTGTTAATTGATTCTACATTAAATTCAATTTTTAAAAAGGGAGAGGAGATTTCTCATCTGCGTATTTTTTTCCAGAACTACAATTCAAATTCTCGAAAAAAAAAAGAACGAACAATTCAAATTTTCGAGTTTCAACAACTCAAAGTTGAAAAAATCTGTTCTTCCATATATTTTCCACCATTGATAGCCATTAAAAAGCTTGAAAGCTTTGAATTCAAATTTGGGTTTTCAAAAATCATTATTTGTTTGGATTGGGTGTTGTTGTAAATAATTCGGAATAAGTTTAGGAGTTTATATCTCAATTTTGAGGGGTTTTGGTGAAGATTAGACTTGGTTTTGACTGAATTTCAGATTGAAATTCGAAGAAGAAGAAGAAGAAGAAGACATATTTCCAGAAATTGTAGATAAATTGTAGATTGGGAAGACTAAAATTCTACAATTATGTCGAAAATGCCAATTATGCTACAATTGAAATGGGAATTGGGATATTAAAATTCAATGTATCAAATTTGTAGATATCTTGTAGATAAAATTTCTACAAATAAACTACAAATCAGTTTAAGTATTGTATAAAGTTGTATTATTTTTAAGGGTATCTACAAAATTACTACATTTATACTATAATTAAACTATATATGCCGCTTTCGACAGGTAAGTCTCTGAACCATCCTTTCAAGTAGCTAGAGTTTTTCCGCTTATCTACAATGGTGAGAAAAGAATGGACCAAAAAACGGATCCAAGTACATTTGTTAAGTGGTCTAATCGTATAGCCTTTGTATTCTGTGATGGAAATCCAGATTTTGTTGCAAATGTTTTCAAAATTCAACAAAATAATAAATAAAAAAGATTGTGTACATTTTTCTTTTCTTTTGGTTGATTTCGTTGTTAGTTCCGAATCTACTACTAGTGCAACAAATCCTACGCTAACCCATCACATTAATGCATTCAAAAAGAGAATAGAGCATAATCCTCCTGAATAAAGTCAAACACGATAAAGATGATCTGTTATTGTGGTGGATCACTGTTGAAGCAATTGAAGTATGAGGAGCAGAAGAACGATATCTTCGTCACTTCGTGCGACTGACCGGAGGTTGGAAAAAAACTTTGGCGCAGTCTGCGTTTTGAGGGAAAAACTAGGGATATATGGACACCTTTAATTAAGGAGTAAAAAACTGCCAATTAATTATACCTCTAAATTAATTATGGTATATAAATGGTAATTTGGTATGCTGAAATGTAATAAACACAAACCTTAAACATTGAGAGTAATAAGGTTTCATATATGGCATAGGAAGGTAAAAATCCTTATTTTGAATGACCACTTGTAAATCTAGCTATTTTTAAATTTCTTCCAAATATTACTGTGAGCGTACGAGAAAGAAAACGTTAAAAGATGGTTAAGGTTCTAATGTGAGGTGATTCTCAATATTGCTGTGAACTATTAATTTACAGTCTTCAATATATGTAAATAGTTTCGAGGTTCTAAAATGGTGCGTAACTGAGAATATTCACTAAATAAACTAAAATAGTGGAAACAGAAAATGTGCTTGATGAACGAAATGGACAACATAGTTCCCAAAATTTGCTATCCTCATGCCACTGTGATATGATACAGAAAATAGTCCTTCCCATGCAAATTCGGTTTCAAAAACGAGACAATCATATAAAACCATCTGATTCCTCTGGAAGCATGAAAACAACTATAATAGTTTTAGCGAAGGCACGACATAATTAAAGAGAACAGAACTCGATCAGGTAAAAACTAAAAAATGGCAACCTTAGTTTTTATCCAAATGACAAGCTAGACCAAAGAGGTATATATCATACATGTTTCACATCTGCAGACAAAAGAATGCCACGACTATGTCTGCGACACAACAAAAAACTAATACAGCTAATAAAGACTTCTAAAACAAGACAATAGAGGATTGGTAATCCAATCAACTTGCATTAGAAGGATTTCAGTCACTTCTCATTAGTCCGGCACTATTGTATTAAACTGACTCTCTTCATTTTGTTTTGCCATCTGAGCCTGCAAACCGCAACACTGGCTGTTGTCTACCATCTGGGATGGCAAAAAGAACAATCGATTTTGTTGGTCTTAAGAAAGGAACATCACATCTGAAGTAGCCCTTCCTCTCCAGCTGCAACACGTCTCCACGCTTCAGGTTTCTCATGTTGGAATCACCAAGTGCCGGAGTCTCCTTTCTTGTGCAAGGATTAACAACATCAACAAAATTCTCATCTTCCTCGAGCTGCAAGACAAAAATTAACAATTCAATACATGATCAGTACCAAATCCTCTCCAAGTCGGGTGGAAAACAAATAAACAGTCCAAAACAGCACATCAAGAAAGGTTTTCTATAACTTTAAATGTACACTGTTAATGGGCCAAAGGGTTCGTTACATTACACTGTAATGGATAATGAACAAGTAGGGAGAGCTCATAGTACTCTCTGCTTTTATTACGTTTTTGTTTTCCATACCATCCCTATCATCAATACTCCCCCAAAATTCGTATGAAGCATATAACAAAGTTCATATCTAAATCAATATTATTATTGAGGAGGGCTCTCTTTACCAATGTATGCAAAAATATTGTTTCTACCATTGTGTAAATGCTTGACAAACCAACAGTAACAATATACTCATCGTTCATAAGTTCTACAGTAATATTTTTCATATAGACAACCCAAAGAATTCGTATCACCAACATTTACTAAAGCTCCATCCAAACCATATAATATGCACTTATATCTAGATCAATGATATTATTGAATCAGAAGCAATAGCTCTTTCTTACCATTATATGGAAAATTATATCATTTTATAATCTCCTAAAATGCTTGACATTGTTGACCAATATAGCATATCGTAATAAATCAACTACTACATTAAAAAACAAACTTATCTGACCATGTGGAGGAAAAAAAGACTACAGTTAGTTTACTAGAAGGATAGGCTAGAATGTCATGCTTTGCAGTAATAGTATGTGAACCATAGTCTTTACGATATCTTACGTGACAGATCTCTACACTAATCGGATACTCATCATTCCCAAGTTCGAAGTCAATTGTGAAAGAAAACTCAATCATCCTTATTACCAATACTTCCCAGAACTCAATCCAAACGTGAAAAAGGCACACTTCAATTTCTTTGTATCAATCTTATTATTCAAGACGAATTAGTCCATTCTTACCCATCAAATAAAAAGTAAATAGCCCCTTCTCACTGTTACCAGGGAACAATAGTATTTTTCAGTTTTACTTCACATAATTCAACAATATGGTATACCATAAAACATTCACAGGTTCCAACAATTTGAGTACATTAAAACTCCAAATTTAATTGGAAATGTGGAGGAAAAGACTATAGATAGTTTAGTAAAAGGATAGGCTGGACTTTGAAAACCCATCTGAATGTAAAACCTATTGAAGTGAAAAAAGTCATACCTTCTTTTTTGTAATTAAATAGTCAAAATCAACCAAAGAGAGATTAACAAGTTCATCGCTCTCTGGCAGCCAAGTGAGCTTCAACTTTGTTGTTTTAACTGACCCTTCAAGGTGCAGAATCCCAGACAGATGAGTAACATTACCCACTTGGTCCTTCTGTATCTCTTTCACTATTGCGTTACCCCAATCCATCAATGTTACTTCCTCGTTGACAGCGATTGATACAGCATCATCATAGTCTATCCAGATTCTTTTGGAGTAAGTTGTTGCCTTTTCCCCAGCACCTGCATATTTTTTATGCTTGGGTACAATACGTACAAAAGGATCATCTGGCCCGTTACTCAAAGTCAATAGGACTCGTCTTTCTTCAATAACTGCAGTATGCCTAGGACATACAGGATCAATGAGCTTCTTGTTAATGGCCCACAGCTTGTCCCACTCCATTAGATTGAGATTCTTTGATGCTCCCTAAAGATTTCGTGAAGAACATTCTTTAGGCTTCAAGATACAATAACGTATAAAAGAATGCTTCCTAATTCAGAATCTCAGATTAGTCAAGGACTTGCTTTGAACTACAAATGCAAGTCCTGCACGCAATAAAGGAAAATAAGTTTTTGCCCCCCACCTTCACCCAAAAGAAGAGGGAGGGGTATGAAAAACAAAAACAACAAAGAAGCGAAGAACCATCTCTTATTTCAGACTTATGACAGAAAATATAGAGATGGTTTTGCTTAGTCAGATTATGAAATAGACGGTTATTCCAAAGGGACGCCCTCCTAAATACGCATAGATATTCTGAGTGATTTAGAAAACATGAATTTGTGTTGACAAAATTCATTGTACTTCAAGTTAATAATAAAGCAACAACGTTGCTATCTTACTTGTTCAAGAATGAACTGTATCAGCGCCTCAATCTTCAGCCCTCTGCGCACTATCCCTTGTACAGTCGGAAATCGAGGATCATCCCACCCTTCAACCAGTCCATTTTGCACAAACCACAGCAGCTTGCGCTTACTAAGAAGTGTATAGACCAAATTCAACCGACTAAATTCATAAATATGAACTTTTCTGAAACCCATATCAGTTTGAATCCTATAGTACTGGTCATTCCTGTCATGATACTCACTAGATCGAAGAGCATGTGTAATACCCTCAACAGCATCTACAAATGGGCATGCAAAATCATAAGTAGGGTATACTTTATATTTAGCACCAATCCTGTGATGAGGAGTCTGATTGCAGCGGTAATATACTGGGTCCCTAACTGACTTGTTAGGATCCTGCATATCCAATTTCCCTCTAACGCAACACATTGTTCCCCTCTCTGAGCCAGCAATCATCTCCTTCCATAATTTCAGATTCTCCTCCACACTGTTGTTCCTACACCTTGATTCAATTCCATCCATTCTTTCTTTTTGCATTTGCTCCCTTGGTGTATCATCTACATAGGCTTTACCCTCACGAATCAATTTCTCAGCCATCTCCATCAATTTTGGAAAATAATCAGATGTATATGTCACAGTCCTATACTTAATTCCTAGAGTTTCAATATCTTTCAGTAGATTATCCACAAATTCATTGCTTTCCTTATCAGGATTCGTGTCATCGAAACGAATAATAACTTCCCCTTTATATCTTTCAGCAAAATACTGGTTCAGTAATGCTGCTTTTGAGTGACCAATATGGAGATAACCACTAGGTTCTGGTGCAAACCTCAAACGCACTTTTCCAGCCTCTGCCTCTGGAAGATCTACCTCAAATGTTGGTCTGCTACCTGATTTTTCCTTGTCAGTGGAATCACCATTTACTTTGGCCAAATTAGCATTTGAGCCATCTTGCTCTTTCACTTTAGATACAGTTGGCTTTCCCGAGCCTTTCTTTACCATATATGTTGCTGTAACTTCATTTAGAACACCATCATATTCAGCTAATATTGAGTTGAACCACCTTGCCAGATTTTGGTACTTCTTAGAAGATCTTAGGCTTTCCCATCTCTTTCCAGTACCTGTGCACAAGTTAAGCACCAATAAGCAAAATAGAGCATGGCACTGAATAATTACAAAACAAGCACAAATTCATATCAAATTAATCCAACTAAGGGTCGATTTCTAGCCGGAAGATAGACAGATTTTGGCAAAAATGCAACCTTCCCAATTGATTTTCAGTGATGAGACCACTTGTAAGAAATTCATGATGTATGCACAGGACCTTAATTATTGATCTAGTTCTTGTGATGCCCCAAAATTGGAACAAAATGCAAAATATTTTTTCCCAAAGACAAAGCAAAAATGTGCTTCGAGAAGCAATAATGCTAATTTTCTCAACCAAAAAATTGGAAGCATATAGGTTAAAAGTCCCAAGTGTTTATCAGCTTTGCGTCCTTTTTAAAAAGTTACCATCGGTGCAGTTCAGGCATATTACACTCTACTTCACTCCTAGATTCACTCCTAATGCAATTGAAAATAGATCCACCTGCACTAACATATCACCAAGCACGGACAACCAATTCCCAACGTTAACTGACATTTCCAGCTCAATTGGAATTAGAGCTCCAGCACTGCTTTAACAGCAGAAAGCGCAAAAAAGGAACATTGTTTACAGAGTGAAGCAAATGATTTCCAGAATACAAGAATTAGCTACCATATGGGAGTTTAGCACTTATAACACTGTTTTACAATTGAAATCATTAATTTCAATATCCAATATAACGTCAATAAATCTTTGACCTCAAAATCGATTTTTCGTTCTCAATTAGTCAACAAATAAGACAAACTAGTTTGCAATTTCAATTTCTATTAGTTGCTTTAAAACTGCTTTAATAATTAGCTTATATGCAAGAGTCACTCTTTTATTTCCTAACAAATAACAAAGGGATTTGATCAAAAATTGGCTATTGCTACGAACAAGGATGCGTTGCCCCATAGGTTAGTGCAACAAACAAGAGACGGAAATATATCTTGTGGAAAGGAACTAATGAAAAATATAAAGGCCAAAGTCACTGCAGCCTCCTAAAGTGTGAGCAATTTTATGAACCTTTCAAAAACTGAACTTTAATATTTATGGAATCACTCCTTCCAAATAGAAATCAACAGAAGATCAAACATATATCTCACATGAATCTTGAACATGAATTGGACAGTGGCGGATCTAGGATTCTAAGCAAGGGGGTTCAACATTTGTAAAGAAGTGAATAGTTAAAAAAAATTGTAGAACGGGTTCATCGAAATTTTTTATATCTATATGTAATGTCAAACGGGTTCGTCAAAAAAACTTGAATAAGTTAAACTATTTGTCAAAAATCATGCTAACAATATTATGTTGGATTAATTTGTTTTGGAGTAATCTATTTTCCAAAAGAAAAAAGTAATATGCTAGTAAAAAAGGGCATTCTAAGGAAGAAAAAGGCACAAAAATATCATGTATAATAAATAATAAACAAAAAATGAACAAAATATGATTATTTAATAATTAAGCAAGACTATACTTAATTTAAAAGAAGTTCAGACTTGAAGGCAGACAATAGGAGTCTTATTTGACTCACTTTCTGCATGATGTACCGTTCGGAACAGAAGGAAAAAAATATATTTGCATCATCTGGGAACTGGGAATCGAACTTGCAACCTTAAGGAAAGTTTGAACCCCCTTGACCACAAAAATATATATATATATTAAATGTTGCATCCCCTTGACGCAAGCCTAAAGCTTAGTTTTGTGGTAAGGGGGTTCAAACTTTCCTTAAGGTTGCAAGTTCGATTCCCATATATATATACACACACACACACACACATATTAAAAACTAAATCTAACCCTATACACACAGTGTAATTTTCCCGCGAAATCCCCTTCTACCCCCCTAGATCCACCCCTGGAATTGGATGAGGATGAAAAGGTAGATATGACTACATCCAAAATGAAAGGGAATATTGAAACAACATGTGCTCGGCAATTCTAGTTTAGTCCATAAGGAATTCAATTACACTCGAACAATTAATAAGTTAACTATCTAAATTTAGTTTAGGAGAAAATGCAAAATTTCTGTGTATCCTTTTCAAACCCACCACTAGCTACACTTTTTTTTCCTGCTCAAACCATTGCACATTCTCCTTTCCGTAAGCAACCAGAAATCTCAGTACACCAGTAATGATACTCATCCACAAGCTCGGCATACATAGATCTTATGTGGCTAGAAAAGCTTAAAATGCAACATCAAACCATGTAAATTCCTCAAATAAAGATCTACACAGTTTTTTGTACTTTTAAGGAATCAAAACAGACCACAGTGTTCATTTCTAACACACAGCAGAGTTTGATAGTCAATCTATGTTCAATTCTTGCAGGTCATGCTGACAGATTTTGGACTGGCAAAAGAGATTGATGAATCAAGCAGATCAAATTCGATGTGTGGAACTACGGAATACATGGCTCCAGAGATTTTACAGTCAAAGGGTCACAATAAAGAAGCTGACTGGTGGAGCGTTGGGATACTTCTGTATGAGATGCTGACTGGCAAGGTGGTTCCGGTCAATCAATTGGAAGAAATTAGATGCCAGAGAACTACAGCCTAAGTTCAAACCAGATGTAATTGGCAGAGCTTGCACTGCCAATTTTGACAAATGTTGGACTATGATGCCACCAGATGACTCACAAGCAAATATTCCGACAGCAGGCGAACACTTTCAAGGTTACACTTATGTAGCACCAAATCCTTGGCTATCCGCTAGTTGATTAAGACTGACAATATTTCGAACTCCTTTTGTTTGCTAGTGTAAGCTCATTCTTTGTTACAGAGAGGATCATGAGAGATATATGGATTAGATTGTATCTTGATAAAAGCAAACTCTTCTAACTCTTTTGTTTACTATTGTAAGCTCATTCTTCTTAGGGACAAGATGTGAGAAATAAACACATTTGCCTTTTCGCGTAGCTCTCGTGTTTTATATGTTTCCTCTCAAGCCTATTTGATTCTGCTCTCGTGAAATTGTATTTCTTGAAAAAATGTTTACTGCAAGTGCAAGAGAGTGTAAGAATGTGTTCGCAGACCAGCTTTTCCACCACAATCATGTTGCACCATTGTAGGATCACAGGATGGAGGATGGTAATTGCAAGTCTGATCAAAAAAGGATAGAGGATGGTAGCTAAGGTCTACACTCTAAAATAGTATCTCTAGTTACCTGGCGTGTGGGATTGTACTTTGCTTCCTTATCAAAAAGCATCTCTAATTAACCAAGTTAACTGGACATCAACTTGCCTAAATTTTCACTTGATGCATTTAGAGAGTGCATGTGAAGGCAATCTTAGAACAAGAATCTTTGACATTTAATTTCATGGTTGATATTCAGTGAACATGGAACTTTAGCTGCCAATATTCCAGACTGTATGGTCATTAACTTCTCAATTATGTGATGAGTTCCTACATTTCAATTTCAAATTGCAGTTTTCTTCCATCCGAGTAAAATCTAGTCTAACACAAGAATCTAGTTGCAATGCCTAACAGCAGCATCACAAATAAAACACCAATACTTCTTCAAAAACGCTAACCAAGTTTTACATAAAGGCACTGAATTTTTTTATGTCCAAATCATTTACCTGCAAGGCCAGACCAAACTGCAATATCCGCAATTGAGAGGCTATGTCCAACAAGAAATGTGCACTGCAGAAGATATCCATCAACATAGCCACATGCTTCCTCAAATTGAGAGCCAGAAGCAAAAATAGGAGCATACTCTAGCCATTCATCTATCTGCAACAATGATAGAGAAAAATCAGAACACAGAGAAGCATAAAAATCACGTATAACTCTGAAAATGGCAAAAAGCTCTCTTGATTGTGTTCCAAAGTTCTCATTTGAACTTTCCGAGAACAGCAAATAGCTCTAAGTCAATGCTTTGGACGGCAGAGTTTAAAAGGCCACCTGACAAGACTCAAAGGCGTCTCGCTGGTACAAATCAGGAATGTTTGCAACCCGACTAATGTACCTTAGAAGCACAGAAGTTCCCTGCAGCTTCAATCTGCAAAATAGGTTGAGTTAAGGTACGATAGGAAAGTTGGATGGCGGAAAGCTCGATCATTTTAAAAAATAGCTTATGATCATTTTCTTGCATTTCGTATTACAACAAAAATCTCTAGCATAGCTCACAAATGACATGCCTTTTTTGGAAGAAAAAAAAGGTAAAGAGCACATTACAAAAAACACAGAACGACACACCCAAGAGCAACGGGAAATAGATACATAAATTCAATTTCTAAAGATGGTCAAATGGTTATTCTAAACACCATGGAATCAATATGTAAATTACATCAAGGGCTATATGACTATTGACTATTGAGATTCATCTAATAACATGATTGACATATCAATTTACAGAAATGCATTTCTTTAACGTTTGTCAACCCTATACATATTAATGGAGGATGTCACATGCACCAACAAAAAAGTAGAAGCCTGGTGGTCGAACCTGATACTACTTTTTGCATAATGTAAGTAAATGGTAGCGCGTGAATAATTGAACTTGAGGGTCTTGGATATTGCATGTAAAACCACAGTGGAACACCAGAAGATACATAGAAATAAATTGAACCATCCAATACAATTTCATCCTAAGAAAGTATACAATGGATTATTTGGCTCTGGACGATAGGTTCAAATAACGCAAGCCGCCAAGAGACCTTCATCACATCAATTAATTGGCACCATATCCGTTTTTGACCATTTATCTGCCCCAAAAGACAGTCTAAAACACGACCCAACCATAACAGTGTTCTAATATTTCACTTCAGCTGAAGTTTATGTATCACCATTCTCAAAAAGGAAGAAAGCAATTCTCTGTACAGACAACTAACTGATCTACAAAGCTGCTGCTATATGCATAATTACGTTCCGACAATACCATTGAAACCTACAACCAAAGTTAACTTACCCTATCTGGATCAAAAAAGATGCGTCATTTTTATTATTTTATGATCTAATTCTTGCCTAGTCCATGACTCATAAAAAATATTTACAAAATAATGGCAATCAAAAAATGTGCAGGAAAAAGAAAACAAACATTTATAGGTTTGCAAGTCAATTATTGCGAAAAGTAAGGCTAAATATCGGAGAAATTGAGAAATTACCCATTAGGGAGAAGGATAATCGGAGGAGAACCAGGAGAAAGAGTTGGATCAGTAGAGAGTGGAACTCCGGCAATCTTCGCCGCCGCAATAACAGCCAAAGGCGGAGTATCCGCGGGGAATGCTAGCTTCAGCTCCATTGCTCGCCGACGCTACGCTACAATTCTCCCCACAGCTGAAAGATTAGCAAATGAAACCAGCGGCTAGTGACGGCAATGGTTTATTGACTGAAACCAGCGGATAGAGGGGGAGGGGAAAAGTAGGGCGGGACAGGGTAATGGTTAAACGGGGCGGGGCGGGGCGGGTCAAAACTGAAATCTTTGAAAAATGAAAGAGGGCAGGGCAGGTAGTAGGTCAAGCTTTCCGTATAATCTGGTTTAATGCTTGACGAGTAACCCTAATAGAAATTTGCGTGTTTTTTGTCGCAAAACCCATGCGTACATCTTATTCTTATTGGGATAACTTGGTCAAGCTAGATTTTATTTTACCGACTAAGTACTCTAAAGATCAATGGTTGAGAAAATATAATGTTACAAGCCTACAGGTCTATTGAGGTTTGTATTTGTCAAAATCTTACCGTCGTGGTCGACCCAACTGGGATCCCGTCCAAGAGGCGTAACAGTGAAAGACATCATGATTTGCTCCAAACTACGTACTCACAGTACCCACTAAGTCGAAGAACAATCTTAGGGAACGACGAAAACCTACATGGTATGAAGGTGCTTTGACCCAAGAACATAGCAAGGACTTCATGATTATATATAGGGAGGGACCTTCCTGAAAAGGGGGCTTTTTCTTTTTCTTTCCGGGGGGCTTTTTCTTTTTCGTCTTCTCTGTAACCTTCTTGGCAAAAGAAGACAAAAACAATCTTCCATAGATTACATAAAGGGATTATCTCCGTCGATTTGGTGGAAGAAAAATGAAAAACATCAATAAGATTGATCGCCCTTATTTTATCCTATTCATCATCTTCTGATTTGTTTATAGATCTGAAATTTTTTAGGCTTGACTAAGATTTACCTCTTCATCTTCATTAATTGATTAAAAAGGTTTCAATATCTTTTGGTCAAACAATTTGACGTTGTCTGTGGGGACTTCTTAACTAAATTTCCCAGTCTCCTTTAGATCAAAAACCGAAGAAACATAATCACCCACCGGAAGGAGTGGTAAGTAAACCTCACATGCTAATCTAAATCTAGATACTACGTGAGAGCAGAAATTATAACTAATATCCACGCAAAGCCCACAAGATGACGACACTTGCTGCTAAATCTAAAAACCATCATTTCACCAACCACTAAAACGCCAGGCGGAGCGAGCAATACTATAAGGCTACCCTAGTTCATCTACCCATTGGATCGAGGTAAGGAAAGTCTCATCTTGGTTCATCTTCAGCTGCTTGCTTGAACAGGAACGCAAGCTCCGCATGAGCAATTGAGCAAAGAAGCATTCCAAATGGAGAGTGGAAGAACTACTACAAAATAGCTTGAATACCGCCCGCATCAGACATCCTTTCTGTAAAATAACGTCACCTAAGTCGTACTCCCTTTTCTTACCCAGGAGTTGTCCCGACTGGGTTCTCTCGGGGAGGCTTTAAGCGAGGCGATGAAGGAGACGTCACGAATTCAAGGAATAGTCCATCGGCCCCAACATCGACAAGCTCCGTAGGCCGAACGATGAGGGGATTAAATAGGGAAATTCCAATATATGCATAAAACGGACATTAGCAAGATAGGAACGTTCTACATTATCCGATATCACACTATCCAATACGGACAAAATTAAGCAAACTGGGACTTACCCAGAAAACGCACAAGTTAAGCAAACTCGGACTCACCCAAAGGACACCCGAAACTCTAAAAACTGTGGACAACGACGGATTAACATTTCGACGAAAGTTCGAAATAACACCCTTAAGGACAAGGGCCATCGCCAAAAAAAGAGTTCGACCTCGCTCGAACAACGACGGGTTAACATTTTGACGAAAGTTCAAAATAACACCCTTAAGGCCAAGGGCCATCCAAAAAAAAGAGCTCGACACTCGAACAACGACCGGTTAACATTTCGAAGAAAGTTTGAAATAACACCCTTAAGGCCAAGGGCCGTTGCCAAAAAAAAGAGCTCAACCTCGCTCGAACAATGACGGGTTAGCATTTCGACGAAAGTTTGAAATAACACCCTTAAGGCCAAGGGTCATCGCCAAAAAGAAGAGTTCTACCTTGCTCGAACAATGACGGGTTAACATTTTGATGAAAGTTCAAAATAACACCCTTAAGGCCAAGGGCCATCACCAAAAACAAGAGTTCGACCTCGCTCGAACAACGACGGGCTAACATTTCGACGAAAGTTTGAAATACACCTATAAGGCTAAGGGCCATTGCCAAAAAGAAGAGTTTGACTTCGCTCGAACAATGACGGGTTAACATTTTGATGAAAGTTTGAAATAACACAGTTTGGTATAACACCCTTTAAGGCCAAGGGCCATCGCCAAAAAGAAGAGTTCGACCTCGCTCGAACAATGACGGGTTAATATTTTGATGAAAGTTCGAAATAACACCCTTAAGGCCGAGGACCATCGCCAAAAAGAAGAGTTCGACCTCGTTCGAACAACGATGGGTTAACATTTCAACGAAAGTTCGAAATAACACCCTTAAGGCCATGGTCCATTGCCAAAAAGAAGAGTTCGACCTCGCTCGAAAAACGACGGGTTAACATTTCGACGAAAGTTCGAAATAACACCCCTAAGGCCAAGGGCCATCGCCAAAAAAAAGAGTTCGACTTCGATCGAACAACGACGGGCTAATATTTCAACGAAAGTTCGAAATAACACCCTTAAGGCCAAGGGTCATCGCCAAAAAGAAGAGTTAGACCTCGCTCGAACAATGACGGGTTAACATTCCGACGAAAGTTCGAAATACCCTTAAGGCCAAGAGCCATCGCCAATGAGAGGAGTTCGACCTCGATCAAACAACTGCGGGTTAGTATTTCGACAAAAGCTCGAAATATCCTCGAGGCCAAGGGCCATCAAAAAAATGGGGGAAGAAAATTAGGTTTTGTGACGGGATAATACTTCGACACAAGTTCGAAAATACAGTCCCAACAGCTAAAGTTGTCATCAAAATCCTACTTAATCCGTGTGATATAAAATTCCCTAAGAGTCAGGAACTCATCACACGGAAATCTACTTTGCACCAAAGTTATGAAAAACAAAACAGGGAAAGAAGCATGGGAGGCATATAACAATGAAAAATTTCTCGTTATACAAAGCTACTGCGCAAACAACTACAAATTACATACGGCTAAAACCAACGGAATCCAAGATAAAACAACAAACAACCAATATAAAAAACAAAGACAGCAATTCTTTCACTCGGCGTCATCACCACCACCCTATTCACCACCATCGTAAGGAAATCCTCCTTTACCATCAACAACTTTGCCGGTCTCCAGCATCACAGGATCATATCCACAGCTAACACGAGCCTATCGTGCCTTCGCCAGAGCTCTTTTATATGCGGCCTCAGGAATATTGCTCGCCTCCCACAGATTCTTATATATGTTCCGTTGGGCTTCAACATGAACCCAAAGCTCGTGAAAATAACGAGGAACAACGGCGGAGGAAGACTCGACTTGAGCCAATAGGTGCTTCTTTTCATCCTTGAAAGCAGCGACCCGATCACCCAAGGTCAACGTTTCCCGATCGATCTCACCAATACGCTTCTCGAGCCACGCTTCCCTTAGCGTGGTTGTTGCCCTCTCTGATTCCTGCTCAGATTGGAGGACCCGGATAGTGTTCTCTAGAGCCATCGCGCTCGCTAAAGCCTACGACCAGGCACTCTCAATATTCTCCAATCCGACGACCTTTCTCTCCAGTTCGGCCAATTTTCCCATCCATTCCACGCTCATCGCCTCGACCCTAATGACATTCTGATCCATCTCAGATTACATCGACCGCAGCTTTGCCTGAAGATATTCGCACTCCGCAGCGACCCCTTTCCCCAAGTCAAGCTCTTCATCCTTCACCCGAAACTGCTTCTCGAGCTCGTTGCTCCTATGAATGGCTTGCACCAACTCCCGGACCCGCTTCTCCAACTCCTCACCAAGGGATGGGTTACCTGCGCTCGTCTCCAGTCGTTCATGCAACTCACAACACTTGTTGCGGTAACATAGATATTTCTCCAACATTGTCAGAAAAATTTCGCCCGAGTGTCGGCTCGACGAGCGCTCTCAATCTCCACCATATACGTCTGGAAAATGAAAGAATTTGTTAAGACCAGGGTCGACAAAGAACGAAAAGGACAAAAAGAGATAGAAACTTACCCTCAAGCCCATGGCAACTACCTCGTGCATCAAATCGATGTCACGGACGTTTCAGAGAGCCTCACTCTCGGCGGTAGAACACAGAAGATCATATTGTGGTACCAGGTCCTCCGTATCCCCAGGAGATTAATATCCGACGAATCCAAGTATATGAGAGGGACCTCCCGCATGAACCACCGTACGAGTAAAACCCTCCTCAAACATCATGACTTCATCATGATCAAGATCTGACTCAAATTCGTAGTTGTCGACTACGACACCCTTTCCCATCTCTACGGCCAAGGAGGAAGCACGACTCGGCACCGAAGATGAAGGCTAGTCTAAAGTAGTAACAACGGCCTCGGGATTCTGACCCCCCTCGCGATAGGTTGTTGGTCAATCATAGCGGCTAGGAACCTTGTCGATAGGGCGGATGCAATGGCTGGCTCTGTCTCCACAGGCGGAATAGCATCAACTCCTGCCTCGCACCCCATCGAGGGAAGATCACCCTCTGAACTTACCATGGCCGAAGGAGCCATTTCAGACTCCATTCACCGCCTCTTTGATGGCCCCTCCCCGTATTTATCACGGGAAGATTCCCTCGTTAGGTAGATGGCAGGGGCCGGAGTCTTAGTTTGAGGGGCAGACTCCGTGCGCACAGCCACGGCCGTAGACTCAATTGAAGTGGCCCTCAACGAAGGTTGGGTAGTTGACCCTGAAGTAGGGCGAGCAAGCAATATAGGCTGACTAAATGCTAGTGGAGGGGCCCTCGCTCTCCGCACTCTCCGTGACATCGACGAACGTCACATGAGCAACAAAGCCAAAAAAATTTGGGGGG